>JAVQJS010022625.1:0-10744 GCA_036024795.1 Galaxias rostratus | reverse complement strand
GTCTTTAACATATGGTTATATTAGCTATATTAATTTAATCGCAATTACACGTAATTAAGTTCGCAAGTGGGAACTGGAAACAAAAAAAAATAAACTGATGACATGCAAGTTCAATGCCTCAAAGTGGTTTTTGAGTCAATCCTTTAAATTGTTTTATCTGATTTATTATTTGCGGCTCGTTTAATAAGGATGTCTATTCACGATTTCAGATTAAACCTATCGACTTTGCTGTTTCTGGTTTACTCTGCAGCAGGTAACCTAATTATTTAAGCTATGTATGATGGTCCTGTAGAAATAACTCATAGTGCCACACGGGTTATTGTAAGCTTGTAATTGTAAGCAACTTTTAATATGCAAAATAGACTAAAAGACCAATTTACTTAATCTGATGTGATGCAAGGTAGTTATTTGCCCTTAGCTAACTTTGTCCTGTGCTCAAAAGTTTTAATAACTGCACTTTCATGTTATGAGAGCCCAAAGGAATTCTGGCTGTAAACGATAATTGCAGCTCTTTCGTGCCAAGCGTCTCCATCCCTGGAGCAAGGACAGTAACTAGTCTGTCTGAAAGGAAGACATTAATGTGCTCTACGGTTATGGTACTATTCAAAAGATGTTGGAAACTGCCTCATGGTGAACACTTATGAAACTTTGATTGTGAAATTTGTTGTCCTGTTATTGCACACCAGACTCAAGGAATGTCGACAAACATGGGTTTGACACTTGTGTTTGAGTATGCAGTGAACACACACAAAAGTGACTGATTTGACAGAATGCTACTAGAACACACACACACACACACACACACACACACACACACACAAAGAAAGCAGCCTCTGTAACCAAACTATGCCTGTCCAAAACGGCATAGTGTTGGCCAATTATGTCTTCCACACCTTTCTGCTGCAACCTAGGCATGAAATTTAGTTTGTCTCTACATTATTGGATTCCGTTTATACGTTTGTTTTGGTTTTTGTGTAGATTTAACCATTCTTATCTAAGACATGGATGTGGACTTGGACCCTAGCAGAGACGACCTACCTCTCAGAGCAAACACCAACCACATCCTGATCAGACACTTTGTGCTGGACCTCACCGTCCACCTGGACAAGAAGGTCATCAGAGGTACCGCGGTTCTGTTTGTAGAGCCTGGACCCGGAGCCAAGCCTGGGGAGGGGCCCAAAGAGGGGGATAGAGATGGGATTAGTCCTGGAGATGCCGCAGGAGATGGGGATGAGATTGAATGTCCTTCTAAAACTCCGGCTTGCCTTGAGGAAGAACCGCTTGTGGGCCCTGAAACTAGAGCTGATTTAGGAGGGTGGACAGTACTGTCAGACACTGATGCGTCCTGGGAAAGCACAGGACATGGGGACTTCACCTTAGTGCTAGATTGCTGTGACCTGAACGTGTTGCGGGTCGAGGAGGTGGACGTTGTGTCAGTGCCAGGCATGGGCGACCTCCTGGAGGAAGTTGGCGACGAGGGATTAGGGGTCAGGTTCGGCGGCCAATCGGCAGCCTCGCTAAAAGGGCTGGTGTCCCTCCCCTCGGAGCGGTGGCGCCAGCAGCACCTGCTGTTCTCCAAATGCAGCCATGCCCCCGGATCCAAGGGTGGGGGGACCTTGCACTTTCACACAGACCGCTGGAGTCTGCAGGTGAGGAAGCAGGGCGCAAGGACCCCCTGGGAGTTCCCCAGAGCATTGAGGGTCTATTATGAGACCCGGCCTGAAGGGGGCTCTGTCAGATGGACCAGAGACCAGGATAACAGGTGGGCCGAAACCACATTGTATTTACTTGGTGTTAATTAATTAGGAAAAGGTAAGATTGCAATCTGTTCTGCTGCTCGATACTAAATAGTTTATTCTATATTCACCACAGAACTTGGGATGTTGTATTATATATTATATGTATTTACTTATATTTTTTGGGTAACTCAAGCTTTAAGTCTGTTTTTTCTGTAGCGGTGTGTTGACTGTATATGTCCTGTGTTTACCTTTGCAGAGTGTGTGTGTACACTGCAGGATCGCCCATCAACAACCGAGCACTCTTCCCCTGCCAAGAGCCCCCTGTTGCCATGTCAACCTGGCAGGCCCAGGTCCGAGCCCCCAGTAACTGTGTGGTTCTAATGAGTGGGGAGAACCAGGCCCAACCCACTGTTGACTACAGTGCCGGTACTTCTCAACCCAATGGTGATAGCACAACCATGTGATGATTTGATTGAAGTATGTATGTTCCCCCTACACTCAGACCAACCCCCCCCCTCCCTCCCTCCCTATCCCCTGGCAGGTACGTCTCTCTGGGATTACTACGTCACCATGCCCATGCCTGCCTCCACATTCACTCTGGCGGTGGGCTATTGGCAGAGGGCCACTGTAGAGGTTTCCGGTGCTAAAGAGAGTGGGGCACAGAGGAGGACTGAGCATGGAGATTTAGAACCTGGGCGTGATAGAGGAGCTGAGGTTATGGACTCCATAGCCCTGGCCAGCAGGTACTGTCGTGGTCACAAATATTAGCACACCCCAACATTTTGGGACATTAGTGCAAACATTTTACATAGATGTTGTAAAGAGTGTGTTGTTTTTTGTTGCAATGAGCGCAAGCGCAACATTCCTAAATAGGGGGTTATAAAGTTATTGTCACCATAGCATGTATTGAGTGATGGATTTTTCTACGAGTAAAAGGAAGTCAGGGACTATGAATATACATTCAGCATACTTATTCAAATGTGATGGTTGCCTCAACAGTTTATGAGTATGCTGGTCTATTGTAATACATTTGAAATAAAAACATATTTGATTTAGCACTACCACAATACTTCTGTGTTTCGATATTTGTGTAGTTATGACCAAAGTATACTTAACCTAGTGTTGAAAATGTCAGGGCATCCAATAGGTAGGTGTAAGACTAGCCTGTGGTGTTCTTGTAAATTCCTTGTCTACCCTGGCCGTTAAACCCAGACTCGCGATGGCACCCTCCTCAGGCAGTAGAACTTTCCCTTGGCCCGGCAGTTTGAGTTTGGAAGTTGGGCTGGGGGAGAGGGGGGTGTGGGGATACTAGGCAGGACTGGGGCTGTGATGGGGTCCTCACTGTCAGGTTGGCAGGCCTGCCGCTGGGCTTCCAGTAATCCACCTCCCCACATGGGTTTGGTCCAGCCCATCCGTGGCCAGCCTTAGCCCGAGTTCGACCCTAGGCCTCTCCTGCTACAAGGAGAACCTTTATTCTCCCCAAACGGCTGGAAGGAAACTTGGATGCCGTCCGCGCTGCGGAACACATGCACTTTTAATGTAGAGATGGAGTTAATGATATTGGATTAGAATGGCTAAGATTGAATGTCACCACCTCCATATTTTGGGTTCTCTGTGGTTTCCCCCTGTGATGTAATGTTCCACATTTCCTTTCGTTGCTTTCGTTTCCATGACTGGGGAAAAAAAAAAGACAGTACACATTAGGGCTTTGCTTTCAAGTACTTGTTTCCATTTGGAAATGAAGGAAATCTTTGTTTTGAGACCCGGATTAAATGTTATCCTTCTTTTGAAACTGTTGCAGTGCGGACCCAACCGACCGCTCCGCCCCTCGTCTCTCTGGACTGCAGGACCAGGAGCCGACTGCCGTCGACCGCGAAAGCATCTCCTGTTGCCATGGCGACTACCCATGCCGATTCAGGGACCGGCGGGCCCAGGCCCAGGAGGTGGTCCCCCACCGCTTGTTTGCCCCAGCCTGCCTCCTCCAGAAGGCCCAAGCGGTAGTTTTCCCCCTGCTGCCTGTCTGTCTGGCGGCAGCCCACTCCGTCCTGGGGGTCCATCCCTTCCCCCGCCTGGACGTGCTTATCGTTCCAGCCGGCTTCTCCAGTCTGGGCATGGCCAGGTAACCACCCTCGGGGGAATAGAGGGCGGGAGGGACCAGAAGATGAAAAATAATTGTCTTTTCATATATATTCTATTACATACACTATTTATTGAACCAGTCAAGGTCATGACCATCAAACGAGCGTGCTCTGCTACCCCCTGGTCCACCGCCTTCAAACGCTCGACCACTAAACCGTGACCGTCTGTGGAGGATCGGTGTGGGAGCAGTCAATAGACTGCAGTGTTGTGCTCTGCTGTTAAACCACTCCACCAGCACTGTGGCCCAGGTGGTGTGCAGGCCTGCTGGCCTTCACTGGCCTGGCGGTCAGCTCTTTAAGCCAGAGGAGGAGGAGTGGTTAAAGGGTAGGATGGGTGTGGGGAGAGCCCCCCCTCTTGACACTCACAAGTCTGGTTCTTCCTACCCCAACTTCATACCACATCCTGCCCCACCTTAGCATGTCTCACAGGGGGCTCCTGTCTCTACGCCCGTCCCCCTGGTCCTCCTGGCCACACTGGTTCTGCGTTCCACCTCACATGTCCTTTTCACTCGTTATACTTTCCGTCCTCTCGATTCTATGCACTCCTCCTCTTCCTGCCCTCCTTTCCTTTCTCCTTAGACTTGTATCTTCCTTTCCCTTGAAGCCCCTTGGTCGTTTGCCCTGCTCTGCCACCCACCTGTCTCCCCCTGTGCACCTCTCTGCATGCCCTCCCCTCAGAGAGGTGCGTCATGCCGTCAGGGTGTACAGACATGCCTTCCGTCGTTAGTCACATTTCAGAAGTGTTGGCCGACTGGGGCGAGCCTGACTCAACACGTCAAAACACCTCTGATCGTAAAGCAGCGACGGGTTATTCGGGAAAAGACGTCTTCTAGTTGAAGAACAGGGAGGAAACAAGACGAGCGGGAGACAAACAATGCTGGTTTTTGAGGTCATGGAAATGAACAGAGGACGAGAGAGTGCTCGCAAATCCTTGGTGGCCCCACGGTACAACCTCTCTCTCTCTCTCTCTCTCTCTCTCTCTCTCTCTCTCTCTCTCTCTCTCTCTAGTTTTCTGAGAGTCCACAGAATATTAGATCATAACCTGATATTTGTTAAGGAGGTTATGATGTCATTGATCAGAGATCTAATGTGCGTGTGAGTGTGTGTGGAGGGAGGGGAGCATTCTGGGAGGAGGAAAGGAGAAGGGGAAATCTTGACCCGAATTCAAGCTGTGCATATTTGTGTGACAACCAGAGCCTCACACAGAACGCTTTTTGATAGCGGAGAAGTATTTCCCCTCATCTCTTGAAAATCTCTCTGTCTATATTCATTTTGAACGGCTGTCAAGTGCTGACACAATGAGGCTGTTTCCTTGCCTGCTGTCGCTCGATGGATGTTTTCTCTGCCTTATGTGGATAGCTCCCAGGCACTCAGGCTTGCGCCCCTGGCTGCTCCATATCCAGTTAGCTACAGATGACAGGAAGGAGACTTATGGGGCATTCATTAAGTCCCCCTAGACACCTGCAGTGCCTCCCTATTCAACGCCGCACAGGGCCTGACTTTGCAGTCCAACTGCACCCGGAGACCTCACTGCTGCAGCGCAGCCTCGCGGGTCTACAGAGACCGCAAGAAGGTAGCAGCGCCCGCAAGGAGCAGGGAGGTCAGCCCCAAGCGGAGCTGGAGATTGAGACAGAGACAAGGGAGGGGACATGGAGAGGGCAAAGGCGGGGGTCTCGAGCCAGCCGACCCCCAGGATGTGGGAGAGGATGTGTGGATTATTCCCAGCAACAAAAGCCATTAGGCCCTGGAAGGACTTCAGAGACGGGAGCTTTTTAATCTGACGATTGGGAAGTATGTGGGCCCCCAGTCCTTGGGGCCCGGCCAAGCCTAGCCTTTGTACCCGCCCCCTGTGGAAACAACAGGGGGGGCCCGGGAGGGAAGGAGCTGGCTAGGGGCTGGCGGGCCAAGGGGGGCTGTCGGACCAAGGAGGGCTGGCAAAGGAGGGCACTGCCTTTTTTTGGAGCATGATCCTGAGAAGGGAGGGCAAACGGAGGAGATGTGGGAGGGATGTGTTTTGTTCCAGATGAAGAGTGGGAGGGCAGGAAGCCGAAGATTAAGAAGTCAAGTAAGGGCAGGTCTGGAGAGCGAAGCTCTCTGCCCTGTACACTGTGTGGCTGCAGATCTGTCCTCTCTATGCGCGCTCAGCACACCCACGCAGTAGGAGCCTGCCACGCTCAGATCAACAGGGGAAAGAAGGACTCAAACACGCCTTTGGTTTTGCTAAAACTCATCCCAGTCTTACCGAGGATTTTTTTTTTTTCATCAGTTGATCTGTTATGTTATTCATTACCGTTGGCGACAGGGACGGCGGTCAGTAGACGAAGCGTGGCACGGCCTAAGAGGGGAGGAGGCTTTTATTCTGGTGATTTCATTGTGCTTGTCTTTCTGTGGCCTGCCTGCCTGCCTGTTCAGAATCCCCATGGCTAAGCTGTTACGGCCAGGGGAATGTGAAAGCACTGTGTGTGTTCTATCCATAAACCTCTTACCGGAGTATTAAGACAGAGGGGCCTGGGGAAGGGAGAAAGAGGTGTGGAGACAGGACGATGGGAGGAGGGAAGAAGATAAAGTGGTGTCTGGGAGGAATGGTAAAGGGAGAGAAGAAGGAGAGGGATTTTGTGAAAGGGTGGATGTCAATGGGCCCAACGGGGCATCTCTTTGGTTTGGAAACACCTCCTTGTCTGCAGAAAACAAGTCATTGTCTGAGGTGTCTGAAGGACATGGGAATGTTGTAAAAAACACACACCGTATAAGCACAGGAAGTGCAACAATCAATAACTCTGGAGCAGGAGTCTCAAACAGAGTTGTCATGGAGTCTGTTTGTGTGTGTGTGAGTGTGGGAGAGAGAGAGACTCCTTTCACCATAATGCAAGTATCTCAACGAGGTCTATTTATTACTGGTAGATATCGTGTGCTTGGCCGCAATCTTCCCATCCAGTCATCATGGATTTCCGGGCCAGGAAGGGCAAGGCATTTCCCCCTCCTCCCCGGACTTTGGAGAGAGAGAGAGAGATTCCACTGCTTTTGATAGGGAAATGAGGCGAGTGTTGAAGCCGTTCCTTTTTTAACCTCGTGGTACAGAGCCAGAAGCCTCTGGCGTCGCCCGAATGACGTCTGGGTCCAACACAATGGTCCAGTAATGTCTTGGCCCCAGACGTGCCCTTTTGAAATGGGAATTCTGACTTGTGCCCGAAGCTTAGCTGACCCTTACTGATGCTTTGAAACGTTCAGCATTGAGGTACGGTTCAGTTTGCTGCTGCAATATTTACATTTCGACAGGGATTGGGTTCCACTTTTCCTTTTGATATGCCCACCCAGAATGAACTCAGGGGTATTTTATCAGACTGGCAATCAAAATGTGATTTGTGGGTGTGGACTACCTCAGATTGGGGCTTCTGCAGCATTAAAATGGAGCACGGTTAGCAGCGCGCCCTGTTGCTTGTTTGTTGTGGCGGTTTGTTGTTGGTAGTTTTCTCTTCAGAGGCAGACCCTCCCTACAGCTTAGAGATGGCGGGCCCTGATACACTCACACACACACACACACACACACACACACACACATACACAAAGTCATAACAGCGTTGTTCTTTCAATCAGGCACGCACACATTCTCCCATGCACCCCTGCCAGCTCACTCAATAAGCCTCTCCAAGCAAAACAGCCCAGGAATAAAATAGCACAAAATGGCTCAATGCAAACGCAATTACTTTGATTTGAGGATGTAAAGTTTGATTTTTTGGTTTTGTTCATAGTGTTTCACCTGATAGTGCTTCTTTTCTCCTCTCCTTGCTCCCCCTGAATTTGTCCTGATCTCAGATGGACACGCAGAGAGTTTGGTTAGCGCCCAGCCCTAGGGGCACTGCTGGCTTCAGACGAATGTGCAAGGAATGATCAGGCTGTTAAAATGCCCCTTCAAGTGGCGGGATGGGTGAACTAGGCAGTCGTATAGCTGTCACACCCTCCCCGCCTGAGTTATGGCCGGCTTACACCCCCTGACCTCTGCGAGTGATCGTGAAGTCAAATTTTCAGCTTGACTTGAGAACCGCGGCATAGCTTGTTTATGGACCAGCAGGAAGTTGGACTGCCCCTGGGTCCCTGTTGGGAGGAGGATGAGGAGGAGGAAGAGTGAGCTAGTGCCCCACGGGCTCGCCCCTCTGTCGTAGGTCCATTAGCGGAGCTGTCAATCTAAGGGCCTGGGCTTTCTGGTTGCGTAAAGGAGCGGTGCAGCTCTTAAATCAATGCCCCAGTGTTAACTCTCCCTCTCGCTCCTTGTTTATCTGAGTCTGTCCCTTCTCACTCCTAATACCCTCGTCGCAATAGACCTGTCTTTCTTTCTGGCGATTTCCATTTTCTTTGTCGTAGCCGTGCCTTTCTTTCATCTGTTTCTTTCCCTCAACCCCCCCCCCCCCCCCCCCCCCTCCTCCTCCACTATCTTTTGCCCACTCCAGTGAGAGGTGAGGAGTAACTCTAGAAGTGTGCGACAGAGACCCGCTCTTTCAGTCCGGGGCGACTTTGGCACGGAAGACAGCTGTTAATCAAATAGCCAGGGATGAGGTATTTCTTTTGGCCCGTCTAAAGTGGATCTCCCCCCTCTGTCTGAGCACAATGGAGGCTCGGCCCCAGTGAAAGGCTGCTCTGCATGCTTGCACCTGAACAGAAAGCCCCAGGAATGTCCACCGCATACACACACACACACACACACACACACACACACACACACACACACTCCCTCTCTCTTTCGTAAGTAATTGCGGAGAAAGGAGAAGGGGGGAAAAGCGAGAGCTTGTTTTTTTTTACGGATTTCATTTCGCTCGTCAACGGCGGCACCTCCACGCCACCGTCCTTTCCCCTCGCTGACTCTTCCTCTCGGCCTCCCTCCCTCCTCTTCTTCAAAGGCGTCCCCTGCACTCTAGGGAAGATAGTGGCCCCCTCTTTTAGACAGGGTGTTGTTATACCAGGGACATTCCTAGCCGGTTATCTGAGGCCTCCGCCTTCCCACCACTATCACACTCTATGTCCGGCCCGGCCTCTCAGGATTGGAGGGCCCACTTTTAAAGCTGACACACTCCCACGACACAGACCCCTGTAAAACGGAATGCCCAATGCTCAAGCAAAGCCTCTGGGAGATGCGGTGGCATGTTTCCAAAACGTATTCCAAGGCACATTGGTCTCATCAGTGCTTTGTGGACGTTCATTGTAAAACAAAGAAAACATTGACTTTCCGAGGAGGGCTATATCATGTGAGGTGCTGCGCTGAGGTTGGTCTACCTCCTGCCTCTCTCCCCTAAGGCCATGGTTATAGACCCCGATGCCATAGAGCTGCTACACAGCCCAGCTGTGTGTTTTTCTCTTCGGCTGCCTTCTGTTTACGCTGAGCGATGGTGGGCGTCGGTGTTGAGATGTCCGGCTCTAATCTGTGGGGCTGGCAGCAGCTGGCACGAAGCCGGGTTGAACAGCGATACTGCCACACAGCGCCATAACTCTGGATTAAATCCTTTGCAAGACAGGCCTGTCTCCGCACACCCATTGTACTGAGTAATGGATGAGTCCACCGCACCCGTTCCATGTAGTGATGGATTGGCCCATGGTGTGGCAGAGGGGTCTGTGCTCCTACCACTGCTGCTACTGCTGCTGCTGCTGCTGCTGTGTGTACTGTGTGTTTTTATGACGCTGGCAGTGCAAAGCAGAGGGTAATTTCATTTGTCTGGGCAAAGCCAGACGACTTAATGTCTGAGGGACCTCGGCTGAACCCCCTTGAAAAGAGACGTTTGAAAACAAAAGTGCCATGAAACATTGAGGTGAAAAAAAGCGCTCTCACTGTCGGGCTGCAGCATTAGCAGGAGGGGAGAGGCACTGCATGCTAAGCTGGCTTTACTCTATTGTTAAGTTGACAGCACACGGACCCTCAAATCCCACAGCCTTCCCTTAACTTGCCCGGTAAAAATACACCCGATTTACCAAAGGCTCGCTCTGTCCCTGTAGACAGGAGCCCTGTCTCTAGTTACATACTGCGGGACAGACAGCCAGCCAGCCAGCCAGTTAGTCAGTCAGTCAGTCAACCAGCCAATTTATTAGTCAGTCAGTCATTCAGTCACCCAGCCAGCCGGTCAGCCATTCAGCCAGCCAGCCAGGCAGTCAGTCATTCCGTCAGTCAAAGCCATCCTCTAAACCGCTGACAGGCCCCACTTAACTATCTCTCTCTTCGTCTCCTCCTATGTCCCCTTAGGCAACCCATCTGACATACAGTATACACTGCATTCAGCCCCCCAGCTACAGGTGTCTCCTAATGGGGCTGTGCATCTGTGTGAGACCAGTTGACAGGCTGAGCTGTCCTGCTCTCTGGCGTTGCCGTGGGAGCGGGACGTGGGCCGTGTTGTGCTAGACACGCTGGGCTCCTAGGAGCCTCCCAGACACAGACGCCACTTCTCAAATGATGCTTTTCTCTTTGTAAGGCCGGGTACTTTGTGACACTCCAACCTGGCAAGGTCCCCCAAAACCAAGTTCAAGTGCACGTGCTGCCGATGGACTATGACTTCAGGATGGTCTTTGCTGGGCCTGTGTTTGCTTTAGATAGGCGAGTAGAGGCAAGGAGAGGAGAAGAGAGGAGATGAGAGGTCCCCCTGTCTGATTGCATCAGTAAATGGACATTCCTCCAGGCTGACGTCAGCGTGGGTGACCTCTAACCCCTGTGGACGTGACCGGACTCTGAATAGACTCAGCTGTACACTCTCCAGGCACTCGAGGGAGTAGATCAAACATCTGGTCCTGCCTCTGAAACTACTGTACATACACCTTAGAGAGCTACTGTGTGTGTGTGTGTGTGTGTGTGTGTGTGTGTGTGTGTGTGTGTGTGTGTGTGTGTGTGTGTGT
>JAVQJS010022615.1:0-11262 GCA_036024795.1 Galaxias rostratus | reverse complement strand
GTAATGAACAAAGTAAAATTTTAAATGAAATAAGTCCCACAAAGGCATATTTTCAAATCATTAAAAATATAGGTTTAGCTTGAGTTATAATGTATACCGAGTATGTTCAAGGTAATTGAATACACACAAAGGGATAAGTCAAATTCAAAGCCCTTGACGCAAAACAAAGTCATAAAATGCATTTTCCTCAAAAAGTGAACATTTTTAAAAGATGGATGTTTCTTTTTCAAAACGAATAAACAATTTGCATTATTTGTTCTAATTTGAAACAAGTACACCTCAGAATTACAAAATATTGAATGTACTGTAAATTAGCTCTTGATTTCAGCTCTTCCTTTCAATCAACTAAAACATTGACGCTAACCTCAAAACAGGTTGAAAAAATTAAAACGATACTATAACCTGTTGCAGTCTCACAAACATCCATTCAAACCTCTGAAGGCCATTCTTCCAGGGCACTCTGAAGCAGCTAATTATTATTTGACTGCTGCTGACAAGGTATGGCCAATCCAGGCATTGGCGACAAAACTGATTTTGATATTTACTGTTTCTCAAAAGTTAGTTAGCTTCTGGTAATAACTTAAGAGTAAAACCGTTTTCGCTTTACTAGACTAAAACGTAAATCTCGTGAAATAAGACTTTTAAGACGTTTACTTTTCAACTTAAGTTCACCAACTACTGATCCTTCAATATGAATTATCATTGGCTTAAACATTCTGCAGAACTCTTTAAGACAATAGGTGATCTTGCTAAGGGATGCACGGAGCACACCCGACGTTGACACTTATTTTGACATTCCTTTCAGCATTGTTACTACTGTAACATTGTCTATGTCTATTTAAGAGTGCCAGGCATTTTGTTGTACACTTTGCACTGCTTGAGTAAAGAAATATGGACAGAAAAACAAAGGTACAAGCGGGAGGGGTGCCGATATGAGACTTCTCAATCACACACTAGCATCCCTCGATACCTTGTGCAATACAGGGAACACACATCGGGTGCCATTTGAAACATGAAGTTATAACTATACTTTTTTTTCTTTTTACTTCTGTATTTAGATGTACAGTATTTCTGCTGGGAGTATTGCATCAGGAGTAGTAGGAAACCATGTGAGTCACAGACCTACATTGGGTTCTCCTTAGGGTGCTTGAGTTTCTGGATGCATCAGTTGCTGCACCACCAAGTCTATATTAATGATAGGGTTGAAATACAGAGCCCAGTAAAACAGGCAATTGCACACAAACTGGGGGATGACAGGCCACAGAAGGGCAAATGCAAAACCCTGAGAAGTCATCTTCCAGAAGTGACCAAACATCCTGTTGGGAAGAGTCCTGAAAGGAAAGAAAAATGCAATTTGGAGAACGAGTCACAAAGTGGTGGGGGGAATAGTGCCTCTGGCAAGAATGTACATAGTACCTGATCTCAGCTTGTGTCCACAGCCTCCAGAGCGCACATCCCTCCAGTACAGACAACAGCATGGCATTAACAATGACAAAGCGGGAGGTCCAGTAGTGGACTGCCAACCAGTCCCAGGCAAACTCCGCTATCAGCTGGTAGGGCAGGAGGGTGTATTTCACCAGGAACTCCGCCCACTGATGCCAGCTGGGCTCCACCTGACATGAGGATAGAGAAAAGCATAAACAAAAAGAACCAAGGAGAATCATACACACCACTGAATCTACCAAAAATTGTTTTGGGAGAATTGTTTTGTAATTTTTTATGTTTGAAAAAAATATTTATTAACAGATTATATATGGCTGAAAAAAATAGCTTCCAAAGTGTCGTTAGTATTGCACCACCACCAATACACAAATATGAGTGAAGTGGCAATTCTATATGCAAAGTGCTGGATGACAGTGTGGTGCAGCTCCTCTGTACAATTCTGCAATGTTTCATGTATTTTATCAATCAATTGACCATTGGGTACTTGTATATTTGCCAAACTCCTTATGAGTAGGTGTGTGAGGGTGTCATATAAGCCACTGAGGGGCTTAAAAAAGGGAAAGATTTGGCAGGATAACGCAGTACCCAATCCAAAACATTGGCGATGATGCGAAGAATCTTGCAGACACGTCTATTGAGCAATCCCGTTACTAGCGCGTGTGTGCGCATTTATCATATAATTGGGATAAACCACCAATTACTAATAATCAGGTTTCCGATGAACATGTAAACACACTCATTGCTTCTGTGATGCTTGGCAGGACGTCTGTGATTTTGGATGGATCATCTTAATTCCATGAAGCCAAGTTAATGGTACCTGTGTATTGACCGGGAGGCTTTTCTCAAGTGGCTGGTCCATTTGTTTGAAGGTGGGGCAGCATGTGTGAAGGAAGGGCCGGAAGGTTTCAGAGTAGTCAAACAGGTACAGGTAGAACAAAGTAAGACGAGGAGAGCCCTTCAGTGCGTACAGCAGGAACAGAGATTTACCTGCATTCACTGCCTGAGAATGAGACAGAGAATTTAAGGAATGGAATACAATGACGTTCTACTTAAAGCCTATAATATTAATTTCCCCCCTTCAGCAGGTAGTCCAGGCACGACTAAATATAAAAATTAAAAAACACTTGCCATACCAACGGCCCTTTTCCTTTAAAATGCTATTGCTATTATTAATAATTAATGGTAGAACAGAATGATGTGCATGCTTTAACACACATATACTGGAAAAATCATTCTCGACCATTACCTTGTACTCCCAGAGGTTTTGAGGTGGTTTGACTCCTAGAGCTTTGACACGGTTTAGTTCAGCTAGAACAGTTCGTCTGTGGGCTTGATTTTCAATGTTGTACGGCGACTTGGATAGCTCCTCATCTCCAAGCATCAACAATAAACTGGGGAGAACAAAAAGCAAATTATTTGGAACTCTTAAATCGGCGTCTTTCCAAAAGACAACTACGGTCAATTTGTCTTCTAAAAAGTGATGTTACAATCATGACATTTCAGTTGACGGTTAATTGCCATTCCCCCCCAAAATATGCGGTTTAAATTGTATTTTTGTCGATTTGAAGTAACCTTGACAGTACAAGCTTAATAGGCACATGCACGAGGCAAATACATCTTGCATGATAGAGATATGAAATTAGGTTTTACAAACCAAATAATTCTGGCTTCGTTGCAAGAGAATATTTTTAAACAAAGTTAAACCCAAAACGTCAACTTACTGTGCTTTAATGTTTTTTTCTTTCTCGATTCATGTTTTGTGTTTAAGCATTTATAAATATAGTATACATTTCATGTTATCCACATGTTGTTGTAGCCCTTTAAGATCGTTTTTAATGTTGTTTTCAAAGTAAACGGCCTTACAAATAAAAATGTATATTGCAGTATGAACTTTTAGCAATGCATTGTCTACTGCTGCTAAAGAAAAAACATTACTCCAGTGCCGCTTTGTCAGAGCAGCTTCATGCCACATAACCTATAGTGGGAGTCCTGCACCACTGAAAATAGTAGCGTTTGCAGCTCTTGTTGGTCAATAATAAAAGCATGGAATTCAAAGGCAACCAAATGGGCTGCAGCTTCCTGAGCTAAATTCATCTTAATAGGCCTATGGCAGTGACAGTATGGCTTTTAAGCAATTTCAGGAAAAAATAAACAACAAAATAAAAATGATGGAAGGCTGCATTTATATTAACATTGTTATACGATCATGCAATAATAGCGTTAGCCCTTCTTCTAACAGCTACCAATATGTAACATACAGTTCTACAATAATTTGGCATGATTATACAGTTTGTAAAGTAAAGTATTGTAAAGAGTATTGTACAGTTTGTAAAGTATTGTGAAGAGCTAAATCCCCATGATTTGTTCTTCAAATTAATAAATGCAACAGCAGAACACACAAGTAGTGTAATTTGTACCGGCCATTGACGTTCTCATGCAGGAAGGGTTCTGTGTAGAGCTGGGCCCATGGACCTAGGTGTTCCAGCCAAAACAGCACCTCCTCTGGGGTCCAATGAGACACAGGCTTGTTGACCAGCTGGTCCTGCTGTTCCCCCTCACTACTGCTCCAGTGGTACACCAGGAGCATCACCTGTAGACAAACACACGCAAAGGTTGATTAAAAGCAGGTTAAAAAGATGAAATATCAGTGTACTGTAACTGACAACACCCGATTGCATAAAACAGTTTCCGTGCGCCACTTTTAGAAACTAGAAATCCATTCAGAATACAGTGACACTCCCACACGGAAAGATACACACAGACGTTGCACCCAACTGCCACATGGACAAAACAAATATCCAAAACGTCCACATGCGCACATGCATTCACTCTGGTCACATTCTATTGAAAATGTATTCAAAGGTGAAGAAAATACTCACGGCCACACATGTGAGTGCAGTGAGTACTCCAGAGAAGAAGCCCCCAGTTCCCCTGCGCTGGGTTGTCCTGGCTGTTCCTTTGGCAGCCTGCTCATCCCCATACCTATAAACAAAGATAGGCAATCATCTTAGAAAAAGAAAAATGGTTTAGCAATAGAACCCAGCTCGCTCCACTGGGTGCCACTCCAAACCTAATCTGCATGCAATTTAACACTGGCACAGATTAATTTATAAAGCCATATTAGTCATAGCTACATCTTATTTAAGTCAACTTAACTCTTAACAGTGTCCCAAAATATACGGTCACAGAACATGCTTTTATTATTGGTCTCAAAGACTTGGACTGAGATGGGCTAAAGGGTGTTCACGTACTGCACCTTCATTACTTGTAAAACCTTGCAAGCAAGGTTCTCACTATGTCAATTCAAACCAATTGTTATGGCCCTGGAAGCTGAATCTTTTAATACCTACCAATTCTTTGGAAAGTCTTACATGCCTTTAATGTCTTTATTTTTGGCTTGATCTGATTGCGTACTTTGTTTTAAATTATTAGTACATTGCTCTTTGGCCAGATCTATCTTAAAAAATATCTTAATTATGCAGGCTCTGGTTGAATAAAGGTTTAATCAATGGTGAAACAAAGTCAGACACTAGACTGACAGATGGTTGTCGATACTACACGGGACCATGCATATTATTTAATCAGGATCTTTGATCGCTCTACCTCTGAAAAGCCAACAAGCTGTGGGAGATTTTGGAGCTCGCTTGGATCTCTGCTCTTCTTCTCTGCACCACATCACTAAATAACTTGTCTGCTGCATCCCTAAAAGAGAGAGGGGACAGAGATTAATAATATATACTTATTTAAAGGACAAAACAGTAAGTGCCAATTGAAAGAAAAATTATATTGGAGTAAATCAAGTGTTTTTGAGTTGAAAACACTAAAATATTGTGGCTGATTGTGGGATCAGGGGTGCACGTGAAATAAAACCATTATAGTCTTAAAGAAACAATTGATCTGTAACACTGACATTGCTAACAAAGTAATAGGCTTCGCATACCTCAGAAGGATATTAACTTTCGGGAAACCTTCCCATTTTTCTCTGCATTCAGGGCACTCGTTCTTGTGTGAGGACTCCCACCAAAGTGCCAGGCAATGGCGACAGAAGCTGTGACCACAGGTTAGCGTAGTGGGGTTTATCAGGATGTCGTAGCAACAGTGGCATGAGAATTCATGTTCTGAAATTACGTTATCTTCTGAAAACCCGGCATCGTCAGAATTCCCCTTCATCTGGGTGTGATGCAGCATCTGTGGTCTGCACTGACAGGAAAGAGGGTGAACCTATGTGGGTATGGAAGCAACTTTGCATTGCTCTTCAGTGTCATCACCTACCTAGATACCACCTACAATGACAGCACATGCTGTTCATATACCTGGGGCGATGTTTAAGAGTACATTTGGTCATTGCCTATCTTTATGGACTATGAACCTGAGCTAACAACGGCAAAGAGGACGTGTTAACAAGTGCCCACATATACATATCAGCGACCGCATTTATTATAATTTTTATTATAAAATGGTTTAGAGTACTATGCCTAAATTCCTTAATACTAGTACGTAACACGAAGCCACTTCAGCCAACCAACCAACCATACTTGCCGCAACTTAACGACATGATCGCTCAGGTTAAAAATCTAGTTGGTAGGAATCAGGAAGTGCTATTTTAATCAAGCCTTAAAATCCCATTTACAACATTTCACACTATACCAGACGAAGTAGACATATACATAATATACATAACTTTCAAATAGTTTATAATGGATAGGAATGTTTGACAATCAGATGACGCAGAAGACTAATGTTTGGCCAAGGTTTCTACAGCAATTTGTAAATGCAAATGTTAACTAACAAACGTCACAACTGATATCGTCCTTAGTTTCCTGCCAAGATTGGATGACAACATTCTTACCTCTGAAATAGCTGCAATAAGTTACACCGTATCCTGAATTGACGTTTACATAGTATTTTTCTTAATGCATACTCTTACATTTGTATTTGGCCTTGCTAGCGTTCGCTAATTAACGTAGGCTCCACATGACCGTCGAAGCAAAGCCAGTCGACTTATCCCTCTCTTCACACGACGTTGCTAACAGTAACACGCTCTTCGTTCACACTGTTGTTCAGGAAATATAGGCAATTGCACAGGCCAGGCAAAATTTGTTACGGAGACTTTTATTTTGAAGAAAGGACAAATTAGAATTCAGTTTCCAGGTCAACCGTTTCTGAACCTCTGGAAATATTTCGGAGGCTGTGGTTTGCTAAGAAATGTTCTTGGAAAACATGTGTGAAATGTCCAGACAAAATTTAAAGTCTAAATAGGTACTCTTATATAAATGGAATTTCCATTTAATTAGATTTTGTTTGTATATCTGACTATGTAGGAGGGAGATGCAGCATGGACAAAGAAAGTTTATTGACATCAGAACTAGCAGAAGTGGCTCCGCTATTATCAGAACTGCCAGGATATCATAAGCCATTGCAGGATCTGAAGCCTAGTGAGGAGTTGTCATCGTTCTGCCTGACCTGTGGGAGAGACTATGAGAACCTTGCAGCTCACCACGTCACATCTCACACACAACAGACAACAGACACTTTCCAAATAGCGCCTGACACAGATTTGCAGTTGCACTTTTGCCATTGCTGTGGGGTTCAGTTCAGTGATATAAAACAACTGGTAGAGCACCAACAGAGCCATTTCAAGGACAACCCATACTTCTGCCCTGACTGTAGGAAAAGGTTTATCAATGAGAGATATGTGGAGGTTCACCAGCGCATTCACGCTGGGGAAACACCTTTCCTCTGTTCTCATTGCGGCAAGGGCCATTACACAGCCTCAGCTTAAAGCTCCATGAGATGGTTCACTCGGGAGAGAGACCTTTTAGCAGCTCGCTCTGAAGAAAGAACTTTCACCTTAACTCTTATCTGATGGCACATTACCAGACCCACGTAAAGGAGCTGCCCTTTTTTTGCACCATCTGTGGCAAAAGTTACCCCCATGCAGAGGAACTGAAAGCGCACCACAGGCTCCACACAGGTGAGAGGCCGTATCTGTGTAGAGACTGTGGAAAGAGCTTCATTTACTGCCAGGGTCTGAAGCAACACCAGCACACCCATACGGGGAGACCCATAGGGCCTACAAGACAACTTGGTAGACCTAAGCAACAGGCCAGCACAGAGAAAAGATAGAGATGCCAAAATGTCTTGTGTGTTTTTTATCTGTGCAATACAAAATTATCTGCAAGGTTGATATCACCATAACAGCATATTTAGTTTGACCTGTCCTTGTTTATGTGCACCAGTAGACATTGCTATCTGCCATAATTCCAAGCACAAGAGAGCCCTAGCACTTACAACTTTTTTTGAAGGATGATCACAAAGTTTTAGAGTCCTAGTTTTCCGTATCCCTGCAGGTCTTTGCCTATCTTTATGGACGTATCTGTTCATGGAAGAATGTTTTTCATTGCCCTTTAAAATACACTTTAAAGACAAATCTTCAAAATGCTTGAACAATGTTGATAATGCTCACTATTGCTCAACAATACACTTGTAATTAGAAAAAAATCTAATTCATGAAATAGATGCATTTAATGCAATTTACTTATATTTTCCTCATCGTTTTTTATTCTTTTTAATTTCTTTTGAAATGATGCATCTGCCATATGAAAGAAAACTTAGGTCTTGTCAATGAGAGAAGAGAATGAAACCTACATTTATAAAATTCGGGAGCACACAGTGAGGGGGACTGACTTCTGGGCTAAATATGGTCAAACTTGCCTAACCAACCCGTGGATTGTTATTAAACTATGCGTTGCAGAAAATGCTTCCGACATGGACAAAAGGCTGCTGTATCAAGGAAACCTGTAGCCGTGACAGCGAGGACGCAGATAGATACATTTCGTTCTTCCACCGGGGGGCGTAAAGTAACAATACCTTTCGATGAAGTGAACTAACCTCCTTAGCATAGCAGTAAGCTAGGAATATTTTAAAGATTTTATAGTAATTATTTTATTCGGTATTGGAAAGGCTTCTCATACCACTAATTCCACCAGAACTACACTAAAATACGTTCCCGCAAATTACAGAATGGACGAGGTGAGAGCCTTGTTTAGTCTCCGTCTCCTTCCTGGAGAATTAAAGTCACAGTCTGCGACACTGCAACGTTATCAGATCAGATTAAAGGCCGAGTTAGCGACTAACTAACTAGCCATTCACACGGGTGTTAAAGGTGCTAATGTTATGTACCTCAGTCGCTATAAAGTGAAAAACGACATGTTGCAGCGCAGAGCTTTTTGGTGAAACATGTGGGCCTTGTTAGTGGGGCCATTAGTGTTAATCGTAAAAAATGGTATTGAGTTTTTATTGACTAAAGGTAATACTGTTAACTCCGCTGGCCAGACTGACTATAATGAATGTTATTCTAACACCTGTCTATTGTCCGTTTTATCTTACACTGTATTAAATAATGTAATTCCACACAAATTTGCCCATGTTGAATTGTTCTTTCTAATTTCTAATGATATAGTCATGAACGATCTCAGACACCAACTTTGTTTTTGAGGACTAAAATTCGCATGGCTTCCAATGTATACAATCTAAATTAAAAAAAATATGCAATTTTTTTATAATTATTTAGTTATAAATAGAACTTATATACTTTTTTATGGTGCGCATTTGATTTTGTGGCCTTTGTTAGGCTCTCCCCAAACTAACTCAAAAGTATGTTGCATTTCATTAGCTTCCCTTCTTGTTTCATACCTATATCCTAGGAATGCAGTGGACCGTCTTGCCCATCTCCATACTGTCAATCTGAATCTAAAGTTGATCAGTCACCTGAGATTAACCGTGTGTACCATCAAAACCCCAGTGATAATAACCACAGTGATAAAAACCAGAGCCCTTCCAATGAAAGCTGTAAATCATTTTGGCTCAAGATTAAAACGGAAGATGAGGAGGATGAAGAAGAAGCAAATGCCTCTGTTATAGAGGAAGTTACTTGGGGTAATGAAATAGGACATCTCAGGTCTTGCGTAAAAACCCATGCCTGCAAACCCCCAGCAACTACTTGTACGGCAGGGGATGAAAATGAGACAGTGGGTGGTCTCATCAACTCAGAAGGAGAGGAAGTTGAATGGGGTCTTAACAGTTCTGGTAAGCAAAACTCACTTTTAAAAGAACTGAAACTGAAATAGTAGGTTAATTATACATGCTACAAAATATTAGATGATTCTATTTAAGTTACTCATAAGATGTCTTGTTCACCTACCTCAACAAGAATACCACAGTTTCAACTTGAATTTGTAACATTTTACCCCTTGTGTTTTTTGACCTGTTGAAGATCTGTGAAGTTGTCTCATTGACATTTGTGTGTTTTCCATGAAGGAAGTACTCCTAATTTGACATGGACAGGTGAAAAACAGCCGAAGAAACCCAGAGGTATGAAGCTACTGTCAAGCAAAGTGTGTGAGAGTGATTTAAAAAGCAAGAGTGCTCTAGACCGTCATCATCAGGCCCTCTCTGGCAATCGCCATGAGTGTGCCCACTGTGGAAAGAGATTCCCTTACCTCCACAAGCTTCAAAGACACCAAATAACTCACAAAGAGAAGCCTTATGTTTGCCTTGTATGTGAAAAGGGATTTCCTCGCATGGACAGGTTGAACGAACACAAGAAGAGACATAAACAAGCCCAGAAGCCAATTTCCTGCTCTGTGTGTGGAAATGGTTATACTCAACTCAATTTTCATGAAAAAACACACAGTGGAGGGTCAGCTAAAGCCACGAAAAGGAAAGGATTGGTGCAGGATGAAAAAAAGGAAGCCGGCAGTCTGATACATTTAGATGGAGAGGAGCTTGAATGGGATTCTATTGGTAAGTGACGTGAAGTGATGTAAATGGTTAAGAAATATTTATATCAAATATTAATAGCATGCTCACATATGGTATGTAAAATTATTAGTTTGGCAGTTGATTTGCCGGCACCTAGACAACACTATGCTTATATCAAAGTATGTTTTAAGCTTTTAAAAACAAGTGTCTAGTTATATTTTATTTCCATATTTGATTCAGGACACACACCTAATCAGGACTTGTCTGACAACGAGAGTCTGTCTAGGTCCAACAAACCGAGACGAGCCAGGAAAAGAAAGCAGCGATTGAAGAATGAAGTGGCACAGAAGCCCTTCAGTTGTGCTGGTTGCAATAAGCAGTTCCAGAGCAGATTCACAAGAGACCGGCACATGAGAGAGAAGCACGGCACTGACTTGTCTCATAAATGCTCTGAGTGTGGGGAGACCTTTAGAATCCAACGGAGCCTGATAGCTCACCAGCGGATCTATCATGGACCATCAGGAGTGCATTTGGAGCCACAAGGGGATCCCAGACCTCCCAAGATTTACCTCTGTTCAACCTGTGGGAAGGAGTTTGCCAGTAGTGCTGCTCTGAACAGACATCTCCTAATCCATTCCGGAGCAAAACCCTATAAATGCTCAATATGCGGTAGGGGATTCACTCAAATTGGAAATCTCAGAACCCATCAGAAGATTCATAAAGGTGAGAATGCCTGCTGGTTATTGTTCAGTCTATGTAGCTTTTGCACGTTAAGGACTATTAAGTCCTGCGATTTATCCCTGTGATATTAAAAACAATATGGGACTAAAGTACTAAAGTACTAAAGTATTTATACCACTTCACTTGTTCCACAATTTATTATCCAGCCATCCATCCATTAGCTGTACCGCTTATCCTAGGTTTGGAGGAAAGACCCTTAGGTTAAAATTGAACCCACAATTTCTTCTTGCGGTGAGGCTCAATACAGACAATACAGCATAATGACAGTGAAGTTTATTTATTTTAATTTTTTTTGCAAATTAATTAATAATAATA
>JAVQJS010022614.1:0-17983 GCA_036024795.1 Galaxias rostratus | reverse complement strand
GTGTGTGTGTGTGTGTGTGTGTGTGTGTGTGTGTGTGTGTGTGTGTGTGTGTGTGTGTGTGTGTGTGTGTGTGTGTGTGTGTGTGTGTGCATGCATGTGACGTGTGCGCGCGCGTCTGTAACTGTTTTGGATTTAAGGAAAGGTGGTAGCTTCACCGACAGCCGGTGAACTAAGAACCTCATTAACCTCAAAGAGTCCGCGCCACTTTGAGGCCCCTCCCAAAGTGAGGGTAAGCGGAACATTGAGTTGATTCCTTTGCATCCTTCTCCTAATCATCAGTCACTTGGTTTTACTGTGTCTGCGATGTGAAAGGGGTCAGTAAAGGGAAGCTTGAGGGAAAACGGAATGCAAAGGATTCCAACTCAGACATAGGAAGTAACTCGCGCGTGTATTTTAGACGAACATGAAGACAACCGTTTTAAACCTTGCTTTAAGTCTTTACGCGACCGTCGTCCACAGGAACTGTTTGATAAGGTAAATGGGATGTTTTCTGGTGTTTTTTAGTCAACATTTTGAAATGCCATGAAGACGTTCAAAAAGGAGAGGGGCGGTATCATTTGTGAAAATCGTTTGTCGGTAGATGAGTAGACGGTAGTTTTTCTTAATTATTTTTTGTATGGGAAATTTTGTTTGATGCATATCCAGTCACCGATGGCCTATTGCTTATAGTTGCCCTGGTACATGTGACGGATGTGGAGGCTATTTATTATTCTGGTTCTCTCTTTCCTTTCTATTCTCCTTGTGCTATACATATCTGCAAGGGCCGCTTATCTTAGAACAGTGGTCTACGGTCCGATGAAGACAGAGTTTTTTGTTTGTTTGTTTTTAATCAGAAGCTTGTTGTCTACCTTTCTAGGTCATTGACTTTTGTAAGAGCGGTGTACGGTCATTTTATCAACACCATAAGGGAGACGAGTTTCAATGGACAATTGATTGAGAAGCCCTATTGCGAAAGGGAGTGGTCCGGCTAAATGAGAAATAATAGGTCTAGTTTTCTGTTACAGACTATTTTTGGTACGTTTTGTTTTGCACCCATGGATCCTAAAGATGCGACACGAGGTACAAAGGGCAGTAGGGAAATCTTTGAATGTGGGAGAATATTTTCCGATCTCCTTTTCCTTTGATTGGCAATACGATTACTCCTGCACTAGAGACCATGCAACAGAAAATTATTTTTCCACATTCTGTTCATTGAAGATGCTGTTTTGCTTTGTGTGTGTGTGTGCGTGTGTATTCTTTCCTGTCTCCTGGTTCAGCAGTTTCATGACTGATGTTAGTGAACACAGTTCTATTTACAAAATAAATAATTTTTTAAGAAAGTGAAGTTGTGTTCTTGTTGACTACATTTTAAAGTGAACTTGGCTAGATATGCACTATCTGTCTTGCTATGCAAGGTTGAGGGAGGTTGGAGCCTATGCCAGCTGACCTTGGGTAAGAGGTAGGGAACACCCTGGACAGTTTGCTGGTTCATCACAGGGCTAATTCCTCACTCGCACAGAGTATTGTCACCAAGTAACCTGCATGCTTTTGAACTGTGTGGGGGGGGGGGGAGCCCACGCCAACGCGTGGAGAACATGAAAACTCCACACAGGGTGCTCGCAGGTGAGGATCGAACCTGAGACCTTCGTGTTGTGAAGCAACAGTGCTAACCACTGAGCCACTGCGCTGCCCCGCTTTATTACACACTTAGGTACTCAAAATGTACACCCTAGCACAGTGATAAATTGTTTCACGTTCACTACACTGCAGAATACACGCAGTGTAGCTTAGCTGAAAAGCCGTAGTAACCTTGACCAGATATTTTTCCAGATGCTCCATCAAATAAAGTAAAAAAAATAAATAAAAAAAATAAAACAGCATGTAAAGATTTGAGAAAGGTTGTTTTTATTAATAACAGTAAAAGAGCTATTTTATATATTTCCTTTAGAAAAAAAATCATTCGATAAACCTCTACAAAAAAATCGCAAAGCAACCCAGTCTATACAATGTATTCATACAAATCACTACAAACAGGTCAAGAGTCCGTTCACTGTTTCCTTACATTTCCTTCGATATGACGTAACCTACAAAAAATGTATTACCGATGGGACCTCAAATCACGGCAAGGCTTGCAAACCATAATTAAAGCAATACATTAAAATAGTCCCAATGAAGGTGTTTATGCAACATTTATGTTAATGCACACTCGTGTCCTGAGAGTGTGCACGCTGGCCCTGGGTACCACATACCACCTCGGACACACTCAGCGCACACCTCTAAGCGGCACGTTCCAGACCGGAACAGTCCAGCGGTGGAGTTCTGAGACACGTGGAAGCTCTCTGCTCCACAAACAACACAAGTATGGAGTGAATCGAGAGAGAGAGGGGCTTGTTTCAGATTCTCTGGTAATTTGTTGTATTCTAACGAATGAGATCTCCATCAAAGACTGCGGGAACTTCGTAGGAAGTAGCATAAGCGGTCTAGTAGTGCACATGGTTAAAATCTCGGTTATACATGAAATTCGCGTGGCAATCCATTAGTGAAACAAAAGGCAGAAGAGAGGCAGGAACTCAGAATGTGGACAGGAGCACTTTACAGAACAATACAAAGAGAGGAGTTCTACCAACAGACAGTACCAGCAGAAACCCCACAGAAACTCACGTACACACACTCACACAAAACACTAAGGCAACTGGCTTGTGATAGGCAAACTGTACACGCAGGTCTGTCAGAGCCTGCAGTATGTTCCCATGCGGCTGTGCAGCGAAGTCCTACCACCCGGAACTACACTGAAAGGAATTTACATGACGAGCTTCAGTCACTTCGGGATTAGTCGTTTCACCGATTTTATTTCCAGGCTTCTATCTACATCTGGAGACGCACTAGCTTCCTCCTACTCCGCTCATTACGATCTCATGACGCTACAGTAACTAATCCTGCCTTGTCCCCCAAAGATTCTCCCTCGCACCCGTTCGCCACAACCGACTACAGTGCATGTGGGAGCTATTCTTCGGCGGCGGCCTCCTCTTCAAATTCGACGAGCGCTGCGTGCCGATTGGCCTGGGAACCCTCTTTGAAGAACACCTTCTTGATCACGCCCGCCTTGGGTGCTCGGATAGTGTGCTGCGGGGTGGGGGGACACACAAAACGAACCGTGAACGCACATCATCGCATCATCCACGGCTCCGTGTGCGCGTGTGTGTGTAACCGCTCCTCACCTCCATCTTCATAGCGATCATGACCATGAGAGCGTCCCCCACAGCCACCTGGTCTCCCACCTTCACCATCACCTAAACAAAGGCCGGCAGAAAAAAAGGACAGGCTGTGGCCAGGGCTCTCGTACGGACAAGACACTGGGCGCGTTACCTTCCGGAACTCTCGACAGACCGGGTTTGTGCCGCTCACCTTCTCGATGGTGCCGGTCATGGGGGCCACCGCTCCACCCTGCGCCCCGGAGCCGGACACTCCGGCCAGGAACTTGGGGGCCGGCACCGACACCTCCGCATTGCCCTCCTGGGAGAGGGAGAGACACAACGACAGCTCATCCACCCGCCACACGCCCCGAGGTTTGCCTCCGACCGAGGCGGCGAGGGGGGAAACGCGGACGACGCGCGTCCGTTACCCACCATGGAGAAGAGGTGGACGGAGTGGTCCATGATGACCAGCTTGGGCCGGGACTTGACCCCGTCCACGGAGCAGTGCAGGAAGGAGGCTCCGCCCTCTGTCTCCACCTCCCCGGTCACATGGTGCACCTCGCCGTCGACCTGGCAGGAGGAGACGAGGGGGGGTTACGACCCGCACGGGTCATCGTAACCTAACTCTCTGGAACGATGGGTGCCGTTTTAGGTGCACTTCTTGGTGGGGGGGGTTCGACTAAAGTTTTCTCTGATCTTTCGAGTGAAAACATGATGGAAAGATAGTGGGTGCCACTGACCTTCATAGTGTAGGTCCCATCTTTGTTGTATATGATCACCAGATCGACCTCTGCACAAACGGAAACACACATACCATCATGCAATATACACGTCATTGTCTGGTTTAATCAGGTTCATATCCCACCTCTATAGCCACTTTAACCCTTTCTCCCCTGGAAACACGTCTCATCCACTGCTATTGAAAGATGTCTTCAAATAACAGAAGGTCATACGGGACAACCACTGACACCAGACATTTCCCCAAAATATGGTAATACATTTTTACCCCAAATTTTTTTTTTATGTAATGTCATTATTATGGCAGGCATTGGATTAATCCAACTTCCCTGCCGGGCTGATGATTCAAATAGCCATTAAATGTATGCACTTTGCCACCTTTGCTCTCGGTCTAAAATAAAGTCCCAGCGTGGAAGTGTGGAGAGACAAGGAGGCCGAACGAGGCCGGCCATCTCTCTGGGGCTACCACTCTGCCTCCCAGTGGGAGAGGCCCGCCCAGTCCTCGGCCGATGGCCCCCCCGTCAGCAGCACCACGGACGCACAGGGTCCTCACTCACTCTGGTCCCCCAGCTGCAGGGTCATGTTCCGGTTCATCAGGAGGTTGATCCTCCTCCCGCTGCTTGACCCGAACGGAGAGAAGGGGTCTGGAGAGGGGACAAACACACACACACACACACACACACACACACACACACACACACACACACACACACACACACACACAAACAGACATGCAGCCAAACACGCGCGCACACACACACACCAAATTAGACCTTAACCCACTCGTTTGATGAAAATACCAACAGGCTGATGAACGACGGCCCCCACAATGAAGGGCTCACAGCTTTCACTCAAACCGGAATTAGTCTAGTGAGGACGCTGACCGTTGGAGGCCTGCAGGAACTCCTGGGTGCGGCTCCTCTCCTGGAGCAGCAGACCCAGGGCCGCCTGGCAGACTATGGCCCGGGACGGGGGAGCGGGAGTGGGGAAGAGCTCCAGGTAGTGCTGGGGGATGAAGCTGGTGGTCACGTTGCCGGCCTCGAACTCTGGGTGAGCGGACAAGCTGAGGAGGAAGTCGATGTTGGTGTTCAGGCCCACGATCTGATGAAGAGGAGGAGGAGGAGGAGGAGACTGTCAGTCAGTGGGTGAGCCTCTGAGGTCTTTCCCGAGCCCAGTGCCAGGTCCAGACTTACGTTGTACTGTCTCAGGCAGTAGTGGAGCTTCTTCAGGGCGGCGGAGCGGTCCTCCCCCCACACCACCAGCTTGGCTATCATGGGGTCGTAGTGGGCGGACACCTCGTCTCCTGCAAACACACACCTCCGTGTTTGGCTTCCGTCCACACGCTCGGGACATCTTTACCCCCCGCGACTGTTTGCATTTGACAGTCTATACGGTGTGTGTGTGTGTGTGTGTGTGCGTGTGTGTGTGTGTCCGTCACTCCGTCTCTACCTTCCCTGACGCCCGTCTCGATGCGGGTGAAGTCGTCGGCGGGTGGCGTGGAGAGGTGAAGCAGGGGCCCGGCCCCGGGTAGGAAGTCGTTGGTGGGGTCCTCGGCATAGATCCTGGCCTCAAACGAGTGGCCCTTCACCTCTAAGTCCTCCTGGAGCAGAGGCAGGCGCTCCCCCGCTGCCACCTGCAGGCGCGGAGGTCACAGAGCAGGTTGGAAATCGAGTCGGAAGAAAGGCACGGCTCATCCTCCTTCTTTCCCTCCCTCCCGGTCTCTCTCTCCTCCTCCGTCTTTCTCTCTCGCTCCCTCCCTCTCTCTTCCTCCGTCTCTCTCTCCTCCTTTGTCTCTCCCTCCCTCTCTCCCTATTCCTCCATTTCTCCCTCCCTCAGTCTCTCCCTCCTACTCTCTCTCTCTTCCTCCGTCCCTCTCTCTTTCCTCGTCCGTCCTCGGCGCGCCCCTCCTGGGGGACTCACCCGGAGCTGCCACTCCACCAGGTCTGTTCCAGTGATCATCTCAGAGACGGGGTGCTCCACCTGCAGTCTGGTGTTCATCTCCATGAAGTAGAAGTTGTGCTGCGCGTCCATGATGAACTCCACCGTGCCTGCCGGCAAACAAGACAGACAGACACAGGGAGACGGGGAAACAAGGAGACAGACAGACAGGTAAACAGACAGGACAGACAGGGAGACAGACAGGGAAACAGAGAGACAGACAGACAGACAGACAAAGAGCAAGGGAGAAAGACAGGGAATGAGGGAGACAGGGAGAGAGACAGACGGAATGTCAGACCACCTACATCTCGGATAAGCGGGGATTTCTTAAACGCCTCCTCCATGAGTTTCACAGCATGCCGATCAAGGAGAGCCACCTCCACGCAGGGATTACTGTTATCCCGTTTACATCTACAGAGAGGAGCACGTGAGACAGCGTGGGTTCCGCCCTGCGGAGAGCGGCTCTCTCTCGCTCACCTGCTCCCACGTAGTTGACGGCTTTGGCAGCCCTCACCGCCGCCTCGCCCAGCTTCCTCCGCACCTCGGGGCTGATGCCAGGCTGCAGGCACAGCGAGCACAGGGGGAAAGGCACATCAAAGACACGCCGCAAAAAGCCCGAGGCGGTGGGCACTAAATCACGGTGGTACGGGGTATCGAGGAGACATGATCCCTTGTTGTCGTTTGGCAGGTCCAACAGATAGTACACACACAGTCACACAGCTATGTCTGACCTAGCAGCTATGTCTGACCTAGAGCCAGAGAGAAGTAGACAGCTCCTTGACAGGACAGGTGCCGTGTGCACGGTCTATGCGCCCTATTTCTATGGGTCTGAACCGGGACCTAGGAGCACTTGGAGAAAAGTGGGCACAACGTTACCCCCGGGGCTTCCTCAATGATCTTCTGGTGCCTCCTCTGGACGCTGCAGTCTCTCTCAAACAGGTAGACGGCGTTCCCGTGCTGGTCGCCAAACACCTGCACCTCCACGTGCCTGGGGACGGAGGAGACGGAGGACGGGACACGTTTTCAGGGACGGAGGAGACGGAAGGATCGAACGCGTTGTTTTGCCACGCAACACAAAGACTCGGCCTGTTGCTATATCGACGCCACCACAAGACTTTGGCGGTCCTGTTTGAATGTGCTGCGTTTGTATAATAATAACAATGTTATTATTATTATGATAATTACTACTATCACTACTAATACTACTACTACTGCTAATAAAAATAATAATAATAATAGTGATAATAATAATAGTAATACATTTTAATTCTTATTTATACATTGTAAAAGCAACCTCGAAGCGCAAATGGTGTGTTCTCTACCTAGGGTCCTCCACAAACTTCTCGACCAGCATGACGTCATCGTTGAAGGATTTGCGAGCTTCTCGCCTGGCAGACTCCAGCTGTTCCAGGAAGTCGGCGTCTGTGAAAGCAATGCGCATGCCCTGCGTACAAAATAGACAGCCACAAATCAAATTGCGATGAAAAATGTATCATAATAAATCATTGTATTTTGTTTTCAGCGCTTTTGTCTCCAAGACTCAGAGCGTATTAGATATTGGTCGCCGTTTCATCACGCACAACAAACAGACCCACAACTATCACACACAAACAATCAGTCTGGGTGACAAAATGGCAGCCAATTCACTCCAGACCTGCTCACTCAATATACGAACTTGTACACACACATCAGACCGATCAGTTTGTATAGAATTATTATGCAGGTGAAATATATGTGCTTGCTCACTTTCCCACCCCCTCCCCTGACAGCTTTGATCATCACAGGATAGCCAATCTGAACAGCCTCAGCTTGGAGCCTCTCGTTCGATTGGTCCTCCCCGTGGTAACCGCCGATGATGGGAACCCCAGCGGCTGACATGATGTGTTTTGATGTGCTGGAGAATCAACAAAAATAGAAAGCTTTTGTTTCAGTAATGATGATAACATGTATTGAATATGTAATGATGATAGCGTGGCACTCTGGCCTGCGATGAGTGTTAAATTATGTGAAGGTTGTTGTACCTCTTGATGCCCATGTCCCTGATGGCGGAGGATGGTGGTCCGATGAAGATGATGCCTTCCTGTTTACACGCCTCTGCAAACTCTGTGTTCTCAGAGAGGAAACCATAACCAGGGTGGACAGCCTGGATTCACACACACACACACACACACACACACACACACACACACACGTGAACAACAGGTTGGCAAAATGCAGAAAATAGAACAAGGTCTCCAATCGACAACCATAGAGACAAATTTAGCAAAAACAAACTGAACTTACATGCGACCCTGATTTCTTTGCCACATCCAGAACCTTCTCCATGGACAGGTAGCTCTGCTGAGATGCTGCTGGCCCAATGTGGTAGGCCTCATCTGCCTATAGGACACACACAGTCCACACTGCTTTAAGTAAACCTAAATCTACATCTTGGTCTGAAGGAGCCAGCAGGGGGAGGCATGAGATGGTGGTCGGAGATGTATCTTACCATGGCAACATGCATGGAGTGTCGGTCTGCCTCACTGTACACGGCGACGGAGCGCACACCCATCTTCTTAGCAGTCCTCATCACGCGGCAGGCGATCTCCCCTCGGTTGGCTATAAGCACCTTCTCTATCCTGCCAACGCCTACACGAGTTCACCATTTTTGGGCAAAGTCATATAAAGATGTGTGTCACAGACAATGCAATATTATGGAAAACAACAATAACGTTAAAAAAGTCCAGACAGGAGCACAATCCTACTCACCTCCTGAAGCGAACCGTACACATCCTTTGGTCCATGAGAGTTTCCTGTGAGACACAACCCTAGGTCAAAGAAGAGACGACCTTAAAGAGCTCCTCGTTCAAATATGGAAGGCGGCAAAAAGTTCGCAAATTACTAATGTTTACATGCATCCAATCTGGTCAAGGACAGTTTAGCTGATAATGAGCTAACGTTAACCGTGGCACAGTTTCAACGAAGCAGCTGTTTTCGCACTAGCAGCAGAAATTTTCTCAAAACACGTACATTCGAGCATTCTAAAAGTGAGGTCGTATACATCCTTTATAAACATGACCAAAATCTCCATGTCCTTAGCTCTTCTGTGTTCCCTAGCGATAGCTACATGACATGGGATTCGTAAGCATACCTTTATTTAACCTTGCACCGAACAAGACCTTCCTGATAAGTTGAGATAAATAGCAAGATCTATGTAAACGAGCTTTGGGTAAAAAAGCTTTAGACTCAAAGTTAGCAGAAAATCACATTTGAGTTTATTTGCAGATTGATATTGACATTGCACGTGAAAACTATTGCATTGGTCCTGCGAAATAGCTTGCCAACATTGGCTAAGCACGTTAGCTAGCTTTACATTTAGAGACAAAAGACTCATTTTATTTGAATTGCTATAGTTTAAATGTAACATACTTAATTAGTATTGACAACAGGAAAGAAATCTAAACACTTACTGTTGAAATATTCTTAAACCATGAAGGGTTGGTACGTTGAGAATGACAGCAGCCATGTCTATCTCATGTATTAGCTGGCTGCTACGCTAGTGACGAAGCTCAGCCCTCTCTCTCTCGACTTGGAAATAAAAACTAAACTTGAAATGCCCAAGGCATATTTTTTTATATATTTTTTTATAAAGCTTAAATTCATAAGAAAATAAATTTGTAATTGTTGAATGTGATTAAAATATGAAATCTGTAATAAAGTACAGAACAATAGCATAATAGGGAGATAAATAAATACAAATACAATTTCAGTTTACTGGGATTTGGTCCTCTTGCTTATCCGTAATCAAATTGGCCAATAGAAAACGCCAATACGAAGGAGGGGTATGCAAGCTTTATTCATTTTTTGAACGTTTCATGAGGGTGTCAAACTCTAGTGTGTGTGTGTGTGTGTGTGTGTGTGTGTGTGTATCTGGGGGTAGCTGATAACCACAAATGGAAAATATCTAAAGTAATTGTTAAGTCCACAGTAACTGAACAAAATAAAAGTTTCTTCTTTCTAAAAAATTTATGACATTGTACCTAATAGTTTAATTATGTTCTCTAATTAAAAATGTATACGTATAAAAGTATATAAAAAATACAGTTGGCATGTCGTTGAAAACTATTTCGCTAATACTTTCGCTCATCCTAGCTGTTGATAACCCTGTCTGCGGCCACGTCTAATAATCAGAAAGGTTATCACGGCAATTAAGATGACTCCCCCCGCTGCAGCGCCAATGATTATGGGAATGACTCGTTTGTTAAAGTCGGCCCAACACTCCACCTCTGAAACACAAAGACAGACATTTTCACAGACATGAACATTTAAGGGAAAGCGAAGAATGACAGAAAGAATTAAATTATATATTGTTATCACGATCTAGATGATTGTGTCAGCCAAACTACTTAAATTAGTAAAGCTACAGCAAAAGAAAACATGTTGAGAGTTTTGTAGACTTGAACTGACCTTTTCCAAAGACATCACCAGGGAGGGTGAAAGCTTGAACCTGGAGAGAGTAGAGCTTGATCTTCAGCTCACTAGCCATGACAAATAAAAACTGTGAGTTGCACTTGAAACTTTTCCCACAAGCTGCCACAAACTCCTTCTCATTGGCTATCACGCCAGGATAGCTCTTTCCTGGAGAGAGGCAATTTTTTCCAGTCAAACGCCAGGTCATTTTTTATTAAAGGCTCATACTCACAGATGTTTTCCTTATTTTATCACTCTTGAGAAGGTACTTACTCGTGCATCCTTTGCAGACAGGAAGAGGGCTCAGATGAGCTGTCATAGAATTCACATAGGACACGTCTCCGTCCTGTGGGAGCCACATCCATTAAATTGTTTAAGGACCAGGGGCAGAGATATGTACACTCAGCAGTGCACCTAATGTCCCACGCATCACATGTTTACTCGTCAAAACCAATTGTCTGCACCTTGGTAAAAAAGAGCTGTAGACTCCCTCCGTTACCCAGCAATGTGATCAAGAGATCCGCCTTCGTGAGGTCACAGTGGCCTGATATGCTCGCGGTGGCCGGGTTCAAGTTGTAATACCACGTTTTCTGAAACCCAACGGAAGCAACATACTGGGTTTGGGTCGGAACAGAAAGCAGCCCATTCACCATCAAAGAAAGCTGACTATGGCACTGTAATCCGCGTGCAAAACCTGTTATTCAATGTACTTGACACGTGACCAAACATAAAAAGTTTTCAGTCAGTCAACATATTTAATGAAAAGTCTTCAGTCCATATATTTAATTACATTTAAAAAATCATGTATAACTCTAATTCTAATCTTTAATTATTTCAAAACTATTGAATTACTCCTAAATGTATTTTAGTGCAACCTAAATGTGTGGTATTGACTCGCCCTAAAATGCATGGTGCAAAGTCTTTAAAGGTGTCTGTTCTTCACAGTTTAGGTGATAAACCACATGTGTTTGTCTCTCACACATCCAGCAGAGAAGTGCTGAAGCGAACACAGGGTAATAAGAATCAGAAACCCTTAACCGCTCTTAAAGTGCCCTGCCATTTACGATTCCTTCGTCCAAACCTTGTCCTCCGTGATGATGAACTCCACGCCCATGGTGGCTTTTAGGCAGACTCTTTTCGTCGTAGGGTGCCTGAGAATGTAGGTACCTGCATAGATGTACGTTGACAATGTATGTGCTTTAACTTTAAACGAGATGACTCAAAGCCGACATGTTTGGTCAGTGTGGTAACTATGGGGGTCCTACCTGTTACCGGCACTGCCTCTGAGGGCTGCAGAATGGGCAGGTTGTCCTGCTTCCCGGGGGCGTCCTTGGGGTCTAAGTTCACTTCCCGCGTGGGTTGGGTGTAGTTGCTAGCTGTTGCAGTATGAGTGATCAACTCTGGTGCATGACCCATCGTGCTCTTTTCTGCGTGAGGAAGAAAGCCTTCGTTGGTGTCAAACAGGAAGTCCCAACCATGACTATGTGGCATGTACGCTATATAAAAATCTGATGCATTTGTTATACATATTTTCAAAACAAATATCCTTATATATATATATATATATATATATATATATATATATATATCAAGTTTTTGCCATCACATACTGACACCAAATATTCGCACAAATTTGACATGTTACAAAATATTAGATATCTATTGTACCCATTGTTTTCTTTAACATAATTTAAAACTTATGACCCTTTCTCAGCACAAATAAGCTATAACAACAAAAACAAAAAAATTACAGTACATTTTAGAACAGACATTGGATATGCAAGACATACGATAAACTAGAACTATTTAGTTTGACCTATTTACTTGAGATCACATAAAACTCACCTTGCAACAAAATAGCCAGTAAGAGATAAGTTATTCCAGGCTGCATGACACGCTTGGATACTCGTCCCATCTTGAAAGAAATAATGTACAGAAAAATATAGAAATCTATAGAATACTGTAGAGAGCTACCTAAATTGGGTGTTCAGACACTGCTGTAATACTGAGCACCTTAAGACTAAGGCTAAGAACTACTAAAGAGGAAGTGTTTGAGCTATGTGTGTGTCTGTATTGGCTGTTACCGGACTGATTGGCTGCATCTCAATTGTCTGAAATGTCATTTCCACCCTTGTTTTCTCATGATTTATTACCATTATAAATATGGTTTATCTTCTTAATACAAAGGTAACTGACTGAGGCCAGGTCTGTTTTCCAGCAGTGCCCTGAGGCAGAATATATCATTTACAACAATAATAATATAAAAAAAGAAACTAAGCAAAATACATTTGCATGTGTTGCAATATAAACAATACAGAACAATATAAAGGTCTCAACTCTTCAATTCCCAAAGCCTGCAGTTAAAAGTTTATACTACACAACAGAATCAAACCACTCTATTTGAAATTCCTGTTGAATCCTGTTTTGTTTATCTGTGGCAAGATATTTGAAAGCTGATTTAGCCAGTTCTGATTTAACTTTGGGGCTTTCAAGGTGAATTAGTCCTGTGAGCGTGTCCTATGACTACTGGATATGTATGTCAAAACGTTTTAAAATGAAACTAACAGGACACGATTCGTTCTCGACCCATCGATTTCATTTTTCAGACAGGGTTCCGGTCAGAGTCATAACATGTTGATTGATTCATTCGTTGGTCGTTGTCCGTTCTGTGGTATTCATTGGTGACCTAATTGTGTAAAGCGCTTCGAGTGTCTTGAAAGGCGCTAAAAACCAAATAAAGTAGAATGAATGAATGAATTAACATAACATTACTGGCAGAGGAAAACCTTGTATCTCCTGAAAGATTACTTTTTAGAGATCAGAAACACAATGTTCATACTGATGTTCAAATGAATGGCCATTTATTTACAAATATATAGTTCATAAAGATAGCAGTAATCAAGGGGTAATCAAAACTTTCCGTGAAAATGTAAAACCATTAATGCACATTTCAACACTTGGCCCAATCGTGCAAGTTTTGCGATAATGTCTTATGTGTTGCATCTGTTTTTTGTTAACCCAAAGACTGCCCAGGAAGAAGCCAATGACCAAATTGAAAACAAGGCATAAAGAGGGTTCGAAACGTTTTTTTCTTGCACCATTCTTTTGCCTGTGAGCGTTCGAGACACCCACAAGTGGATTAGCTCCCTTTAACTTTTCTGTTCTAAAACAGTTGACAAAGTTCAGACGGCCTTTATGTGATTCTTACGATTACGGTGAAGAAATGTAGAAGGTGAGAGTAAGCAACAATTTTGGACAAAATGAGGGCCAAAGGTTGTTGGGGACAAAGTATCTTCTAAAATACACAAAGCATCAAAGCACACAGTTAGTCAGAGTATGTGCTGAACGGAAGACAACGAGAGTTAGCCAATAGGAGTGAGGTAGCTTTGCCAACGCAACGCAACTGTGTGCTTGCTGGTCTGTGTGATTGTGCTTGATGTTAGATACATTTAAAGAATAGAAATTACTTGAATTTTTCACTTTGCCCTTAGATTTCCTTGGAGATTCCAAACTGTTGACGACTAAAAACACACACAGAAGTTGCGGACAGTGACGTATTCATTCTGTGGTCCTAGCTCAGGTATTGATTCTGGGGTTGCAGGGGGCAAACGAAGAGTCAACATTACTATTTTTTTTCCCCAGTCATCCTTTTTCAACTCCCACTTCCCTACTATCAGTCCGGCGCCGTCTGTCACCCACTGAACAAAGAGCTCGGTGTTTTCAGACCGTCTGCCAATCGCTCCAGCAGGAGTTCATTAGAGGGGAGAAGCAAGTTCCCTATAGTCCGATCCCACCATAGTTGTGCGCCGACTCCAGTCACGCGCTTGGTTAGTTGCGGACCTCCAGAACAGGGACAGAAGACCCGGAGTGAGGATAAGATGAGGGTGGACACGAGGCTGTGTGTGCTGGGGCTGCTGTGCCTCCATGGCTGGGCCCAGGAGCAGAAACAACAGGACGTGCCCTTCGACGTGGGCCATGTGCAGACGCTGGTGTTCTGTGACGACCCAGTGTTGGAGCGGGCCGTGTACAACGCCCTGGACAAGTTCAACGAGAAGCTTGCCAACGGAAATAAAATGGCCCTCTATCAGATACTGCAAGCCACCAAGGTAGGTGCGTCGAACCAGCCATGAAGTGTGGGCGTTTGGACTTTCCCATGGTAAAACAGTGTGAAGGAGAAATACAGTTTTTGTGTGAAACCTTGGACCTATTAGCAAATAGTAAGAAACTTTGATCGCCCACTCATGGCGCGTGTTTATGTGCGTGTGTGTGTGTGTGTGTGTGTGTGTGTGTTTGTTTCTCTTTCTTCCTCTATCTTAGTTCAACAATGCCTCTGGCTCTGTGTATAATGTGCTGTTCAACAGCAGGACGAGTGACTGTCCTGCAGAGGGCAGCAAACCGTGGCTGGAGTGCGACTATCAGCCAGATGGCCCTTTGGTAACTCAAACTCCAGTGCCATCTCAAGACATTTTATATTCCCCTTTCAAGTAGGCCGAAACTAAAATGTCCAAAATGACGTGGTGTGCTCTGGCAGAATATTGCAAGTTATGAGAACAATGGAAGGCCTGTTGACATGTCCTATCTCTGGTCACTGTGTTGATCCAACACACACCCCCCCCCCCCCCCCCCATGTATTCGCTGTTTAGAAACCGAGGCCTTGCAACGCCACGGTCTTCATGACAGACACAGAGGCAGAGACTGAAGAGGTGCATTGCCAAACAGGTGTGTTGACCAATGTTACCAGTGGGTTCTTTTATAGATCTATAATTGTCCCAAGCCACATACATGTTCTAATGGAACGTGTTACATTTATCAAGCAACAGGCTAAAATGATAAGAAATACGACTTGAAAGTTTAACAGTAATCTGCTCATATACCTGCAGATAAGGCTTGCATGTGTTTGTCATGTTTCCATGTCATTTTCATCCGTTGAGGCCCTGAACTGGTGAACAACTCGTTCATGGCCTTATCGTGTTGTCTGCACGTCAGTCCAACCATTCTCTCTCCCTGAAAGTGGATGAACGTGTGTCATTGTTCCAGTTCCTCTGATCTTGTACCGTGAGCCTTGTAAACCGTAGTCTCTACGTCTCCTCCAGAGGACCAGGTCGTCGTGCCGATGAACGCGCCGTGTCTGGGCTGTCCTAAGGAGATAGACGCGGAGAGCAGCGACCTGAAGGTTCCCCTCAGCATCTCCATCGCCAGGTTTAACTCCATTTCAGACTCCACTCACCTGTTCGTGCTCAACAGCGTGGGCTACGCCACTAGACAGGTACGACCTGGCAGCTTTGGTTCATGCATGAATCGGTGAAGGGGTGAGTGCAGGGGGGGGGGGGGGGTGTTGGGGGGTGTCGGGGGTCACTGAGTGAGTACGATTGACAAAACCAAGCCTTTTGTTTACCAGTCATTAGACGAGTTGTTCTCTTCCTTGCTGTCGGTCCCAGGTGATAGCCGGATTTAGGTACAAGCTCGTCTTTGACATGAGGAAAAGCACCTGCGCCAAATCCGAACACAGCCAGCTGAGCGACCAGTGCATCCCGCACGCTGCGGACGTTGTAAGCCAAATGGACCTACGGAGCAAAATATTACTACTAGGCAAATGTATGCAGCGTCAATTAAATGTTTCTCTGTGACAAAGTGTGATATTTGACTGTGTGCGTCTGTGGCTGTGTTTGTGTGTGTGTGTGTGTGTGTGTGTGTGATTGCGTGTGTAGGAGCTGGCCAACTGTAACGCCACTGTGGATGTGGCACCTTGGAGACACGAGGCCCCTGAGACCAACGTGGAGTGTGGGCCGGGCCCCATGCCGCCAACGGTAAGGTCTCCGCGGCAACCAACAGCGTTAGCAGTTCAATCGGAACGACTTCATCCACGTATCGTCATCACGTATCTGTCTGTTCCCTGGCTCCACAGGCGTTGACCAGGCGCCGCCCCCCTGGTTGGTCCCCTCTGAGGAACGTCATAGACTTCGATAGGGTTACCGGGACCCCAAGCCCCACCTCAGCCTCCCCACCAGGAAAGACCCCCAAACTTGAGTCTTCGGAGGAGGAACAGGACAAAGTGTCCAAGCCCACCGGCGACCAGGACCCAACGCCGACCGACCCTTTCCACTGCCCCGCCAAACCCTGGAAACAGTTTGTTCCTCTGACCACGTCAGCTACAGCCCAGCCAACTGTTGAGGGGGCATTCAGCGACTTTGACCTTATATAGCAATAGTCGTCAGTGTGGGCGGGGCAGAAGCCAATAGCTTTGTGCCTCATTACCCCAGGAGTTGGGTATTATAATGTTATTGAGGGCTTGGGGGTTGTTTTAGAGGCTTTGCTGTATACTGTGTAGTGTATAGATTGTGGGGGTACCATATTTGTAAAAGCATAAATCCCAAACTCAAATCTGATAATATCACACGAGGAATGGGCCCTTGGTTATCCGTTGTATAGGGCCAGGCCTGAAGGAACAGAGCATTTATAAGATAAACCTTTTATAAAAAAAGAAAAACTCAATCCGAATGGTTTGCCAAGCTATTAAAGATCAAAATCAATAAAATGTCGACTGACTTGTGCTGGAATATTTCTTATTGACTGAACGAACGAAGCTAGCAGAGGATGCATGTTTAGTAAGAGGCTTTATTCTTGGAAATGTTCATACTAAATGGGATAGTTTGAGTCGGGATACAAAGCCATAATTTGTAACGGAGGAGCCAAATAATGTTTTACCCATTAAAAAAACACAGGTTATGAGTGGAAGTTTTAGTATTGGTTACTACATATAGCAAACTTAAGGCATTACACATTCATATAGCTGCTTTAGCAGAAAATCATACACAAATACATCGGTTATCTTTAGCCTTTACTCATGCAGGCTGGCTATTAAACAATCTATAGAACTGTACATTCATAGTGTTGAGGGTTATGACAAACGTGTGCCCTCTAAACGGATAGGTTTACACGTCCATTTCAGCGTGATTTTCACACAAAACAAAAACAGGAAATAGGAAATGGTCAAGTCAACAGGAAATAGGAGGCGCGCCACACTGGTAGAAAGTTCAAACAGAATCGTTCAGAGCACTCTCCCCTTCAGCATTACTTGGCCTCGGGTTAATGCATTTGGCTTTAGTCAAAGGACGACTCCACCGTACAGATGTATAGAGTAGCAGAAACACTGCGGTCATACACACGGAAACGCATCGGAGGAGCAGTTCATGTTCCGTTGCTCCGGCCCGTTTTCCGAATGCCGTTTTCAGAATCTCTGAGAGGAATTGAACTTGGAGGAATACAAGATTCACAATCGGCCTCCAAGTAGCTAATTTTTTTTAAGCATAAACCTGGACTCATTGGTCAAGGGCTCAGTACAGTACACGTAGTCCGTCCCAGCGCTGACCACAACACACACACAAACGCGGTATAGAACGATGACACATTTCAAGTAACACATCTCAAACATATAAAAGTTTGACTTTTTTTTTTTTCTCTTTTCCTACAAATGATGCTGGGGGGAAAAAACAGCATCGCAAGATCCTCCCTGGTGAATACAAGCTAGTGGAAAAATCATTACAAAGCACTTATTACACTTTCATAGCAGAGACATTTGTCTGTCTCACACACACACACACACACACACATACAAACACACACACTGATCTACTCTTCTAACACTGCAGTCCCAGACCCTGACCCGTGACTGTCTGCACCAGCAG
>JAVQJS010022605.1:0-16034 GCA_036024795.1 Galaxias rostratus | reverse complement strand
TAAGCTATAAGCGACAGTGGCAAGGAAAAACTCCCTGATGGGATAGAGGAAGAAACCTCGAGAGGAACCAGACTCAAAGGGGAACCCATCCTCATCTGGGTTTACAGTAGTTTCTTTCTATAACAGTATACTAAATACTAAATATGTTCTTACATATCTGGTTGCAGATGCATTACGTGCACTCTGTTTATTTTTGTATCGTTAGCATGTGGCCGATGCTGAAGATGTGCTGGTCAATCCATTGTACGCGTCCACCCTGGTTGTAGTTAAAAACACGGGCAGGAAATGTATTCCGCATGACAAGCTTGTAACTCCATGTGTCAGCAGCTCCTCCTCCTTTGCAGCCTGGGAGAGACCATTTGTCAGTTGGTGTCTAATGGGAAAACTGTCGCGGTGACCAGACGTGCACGGGGGCCCGGGCTGGCCCTACGGGGCCGCTCATTATGACCACTCTGAGGTGTGCTCAGGTGCTTCGTTTCCTGCCTATGTCTTGGACTAGACACGGTCGTCTCCGGGTGGGGGTGGGGTTGTGGGGGTTAGTTATGGGAGGCAGATGAAAGGAGGCGGGAGGAAGCGGTAGGATGAGGAATTAGCTTTGTCCCAGTGCCACGGGTGAATCTAATACAGGGATCAGGGAGACGAGGCCCACGCCGAGCCGGACGAGGAGCACACAGGGCAGCATGTGTGCAGGTGGAGGATTTGGCAGCGTGTTAGCGCAGAGATGTTTTACACAGACAATGTGATTACGGGATCCTCTCAGCAGGACAACACTGCGTAGGGAGTGAGTCTCACGTTTTGACTACAATGTCCAGACTCTATGAAACATGTTTGGGTCGCTTGACAGGCCGATGATTCACACTGTTTAGTTTTTTAAAACGTATTAGTTAGTCGTAAAAATGAAAAGAGGCCTCTGCCTCCCACTGCCTAGGCTTCCTTATCACTAATATTGTCAAATACTGCCCAGATGAAATACAATACTCGGACACATGCATATAATTACTTAGCTTTTTCTAAAGATTAGCCTTCCTTTATCAAGATGTCCTGTCTTTAAAAACAACACACAAACCAGTAGGCAGATCTAAAACTACTGCAGGGATATTTTTCCTTACAGTTTGTTTTAAATGTTTGTGTTTGTTATGGATGTTTTATAACCACGAGTCAGACCACCTAGTTGTTTTCCAGGTTATAAACAGGATGTTATTTAAAATAATGACTACATTTTAAGCCATGGAGGGCATTTTAACAATCTTTCTTTTCAGAGCAAGTTCCTTTGTTCTTTAGGTGCATCTTATGTCTTAGATGTTTCGCAGGAATTTAACCAACAGCACTTCTTAAAGGCTCAAACCTAAGTAGTGTTACGCCATTTGCCTTCAATAATTTGTATTGACTATGCATGTTTTTCGTCTCCATTCTGCTAGGTTGACTTTTTTTGGATAGCAGTAAAATTACAAAATTGGGCTTTTTGAATTTATTTTGTAAAAGACGCTTAAACGCATCTTTTTGTGGTGGTGTAGATCCCAAAGCTTAGCTATCTAGAAATACTTTCATCCGAATATAACAAATTATTCTACTCTGTATTTAGTAGCCTACCTAAGATGCTCTCTCTTCAACTAGAACTACTGACTACTACTACTAGCTATTTACGATGCAAAAATTATAGTCTGGGCCAATGTCTCACCCCAGATACCTATCTTAAGTAGCAGTTAAGTCAGTTCTTAAACTCTGTGTCTGCTTGGCACCACGGGCCCTGACTGGTTTTAACCAAATAGTCCCTCTTCAAGATTTCATACTCAATCCGGTTTACATAATGTCAACATTTTTAATCTTGCAAATCTCTCTGTCAAACTCAACAGATTTCTTTCCTCCCGAACCCATTGCCGCTCATCTTTCAAGTCTAAATTATCCTCCACATATGTTTCTTATAACCATTCCATATTTCTGATTCCGCCTTGCTGCTACAATGGGTAACGTTGAAAAACTGGCATCTGAATATATGAAGTACATATGCTGAATGTGTATCTATGTTTATTTTCTGGATGTAAACTTATTTTGTAGCCATGAAGAAAGCAAATAGATTGCACGGAATGCATTTTTTTTAAAACATTGAAAGCTGGAGAAACTGTCCATGCACATTAAAAGGCCATGCCTAATATTATCTTTATAACTAATGGTTTATGCAAGTTGTGTAGATATTAGGTTCTTTATTTTTGGCGTCTTAGCACATAATAATTCCTTTTCAGACGTACAGAGGTCCATCAGTGTATTTTGGTCTTTCTCAATGGTTTTAAATCAATATGTTTTGGTGAAAATGAATTAGGTGTCCGTCCTAAAAAGTCCTTGGTTTCTAACCAGAAACTGATATACCTTGGGCAAGCAGGTGTGCTTTCCACCTCAGTGATTGAATAAGTGCTGGGGAAGAAAGCCTGAGAGCCTGTGCCCTGGAGGTCAGGAGTTACACCTCTACTTAAGATGGATGCTGCCTGTGGCATTAAGACATTATGAACACTAAATTGTGCTATAGGTGTGGACCTTCAACAGACCTTATTCAATAGACCTAGCTCCTACATGGTCCTAAATCTTACAGCTATCGTTTGGGAATTTGTATTGTCTTATAGGAGTTGGCTGTGTTTCCAGACATTTCAGAAGACAGTAAGCGGTGCCTATCAAAAGAGTGGAACTTCCTCCTGGTTTCTGTAAGTTGTCCCACATGGACTAATGTCCTGTACTATGTATTTGCATATATCAATGATATCAATATAGCAAATGTATTTCTAAGCACATCAGTAGTTGACGGTTCAACAATCAAGTCAGTACAAGAGTAAAAGTAAATGCAATAGGACAACTTAAAAACACAAAAACTAGGTGAAAACCAGAAGACAAAGAAAGGCAACTGTCCTACTGATTTTAAAGCTGAAGTATAAAAATATCGACTATATACTTTAACATGACCCTGGATCATATAATAGATTTATATGTATAGTGGTTGTTTTGTGCGCAGAAGTACAAAGGTAGAATATTGTTTATGGCAGCACGGTGACTAAGTGCTTTGCACTGTTGCCTCACAGCAAGAAGGCCCTGGGTTTAAACAGTATTCAGCCAAGGGACTTCTGTGTGGAGTTTGCATGTTCTCCCCGTGTTTGTGTGGGTTTCCTTTCACCCAAAAATCATGCCGCATCCTCCTACCAGTGCCCTGACCAGTCACTGTCAATTCAACTGGAGTCGGTCTGTGTGTCCTATCTGTGTGCGCATGTCTGTTGTAGTTTATAGTTTTCATAGTTCATAGTTTGTTCTGAGCTATTAATTGCTGACCAATCTTTGTAAAAAAAATTAAATAAAATTGTTTATATAATATTATTTTTATTTTTTTTATCATTTGCACTGCAGGTACAGAGTACCTGCTTGTCTGAAGTGAGGACATTGATTAAAGCCTTGGAGACCTTGAATCGAGCAGTTTTGCATCCAGTTGTCATTATCCTGGTGAGTTTGCATTGCAAGTGAGTAAGCTTAACCGTTTGCATAGTCATATAATTCACATAACGAACGGGGAAATTTGATATTTTCCTAGCATATCTGGCTGTTGCGGTTTCCATTTCGTAGTGTGAATTGATCATGTTTGTTTAAGAATACCAGTCTAATCTAGCAAAGGCCTTGGAATGCTGTGATGTGTTGTCCATTCCAATAGCTAGCTATCTTCCTCAGAGCAAGGTGGTCAGGGGATGCTGCCTGAAGAGCAGAAGGTTTGTGTTCCCAAAACGGGATTAGTGACAGTCACATTTCCCACACTTTGAATGAACTTTCCTTAGCAGGTTTTTAATTCAGACATCTGGCAACATGTGGGACCTAGTTTCTTTGAGGGTCATGTTCTACGAGACTAACAACCATTTCTGACCCTTGTAAAAACGTCACCTGCAGTCGATCTCTGGTCTCTGAGGGAGCTCTGTAGTTGTTTAGAGCCCCCTGCCCCCTCATGAGAATGCCTCACTGAATGTTAGGTTTGCTTTAGATGTCAATATCAGCCGCATGACTTTGACATGAAAGTGCAGAAGGAATCTTAACTTTGACCTCAGCTAAAGTAAAAATGCCAAAACTCAGCGACGCATTCGGACAAAGAGGGACAGGGGGGGTTGGTTTCTGCTCTATCTTCAGTGAAGTCATACCTTGGAACAACTGCAGATGTCAAACAGCCTTACTCAATTCAACTCCTTTCCTTGGATTGCAAAGCCAGGTTGGCTGTTCAATTGATAGCATGCAGACATGGACACAGCGACTACTGTATATGGGGCTGGTATCTGACATCAGGGTTGGATCCTTGAGACCATTCCGGCACCTTCCGAAGTACTCAAGGAATATTCATGTTCGTACAGAAGATGACCTAATGAAATTATACTGTCAGATTAGACAGACTCGTTTCCGAGTAAATTGAAGTGTTGATTTGATAAGTAACTGCCTGTTCATCAGAAGTCTCGACACATTTGACACTGACAGTTTTAGTTTTTCATAGCACATGCCTATTGGCATGGTGTATAATACCATAATGGCAGTGAAAACAGCCTGCCAGGAGCCTGTCAGCCTTACAATTGGGAAAATCAGTCAAGCAGTGGAGAGACCGATAAGTGTAACTGAGTGAGGCATTGAAATAGGTTTTTAATGTCTTAGTGTGGGTCCATCTATCTAAACAAACACTGGAGACAGGGATGTTTTCCACGGACCACGGCAGGGGATTAGAAGATGACAGGGCTGTTTGGCAGCCAACGTCTGTTTACCGCACAGAAAAACACCATCGAGAATATTTCCTTACACCTTAAGTAAACATGTGTGTCTCTGTCACAACTCGTACTAATGGCCGTCTGAGCAACGAGCTGTGATTGTGCCCGACCAAGAGGCAAAAGATCCTCTTAGTGGACGTGGTGTCTCACTAGGTGCTGTCTGTTTGCATAGGTGCTTCTGAAAACATCCGAGGGTTCGTCCATCAGCACCGCGGTGGCAGAGCCAGCGGCCATGATGGAGTTGGCAGCGGCTGCCAAGCTCCGAAACATTCTTGTCTATGGCATCCAGCTTCCCTATTTAAAGGTATGACTCTTTCTACTCTATCTCGATCTCCCCTCTAGCTGTTACGTACTGCTCATGTGCATTCAGAGTTAGCTTGGAATGCGCAGTTGATAAAAGCCAAACTAAACAAAGGAGGAAATGTCCTCAATGTTCTTGTTCCAATGTCTTGTCGGCTCTTGTGTTTGTGCTTCAGGCGAGTGAAGTTGTCTTTTTCACAGTTAAGATGGTTGGAGGCTTGCGTGTGTGTGCGTGCGTGCGTGCTTGCTGTGTGTGTTCTGTGTGTTGTGTGTGCTGTGTGTGTGTTCCGGGAGGCAAGCACTTAATTTTGAACCTCTACCCACACAAATTGGTATTGGTTTAAGGTATTACCATATGTGTTGCTAAGCTAGGTGTGGTGGGGTTCTACTGCATGGTTTGACAAGCCAAGATTTCAGTGGAGTTTTTAAGGTTGTTGACCTAAAATCTGCAACAGTCTGCTATGTAATTAAATAATCCTAACATCTGTAACGTGTCCGGTTATGTGTCTGCCAGAACCATCACTAAATCTCCTACTTACAGTTCTTGAACACGAGCAATACAAAATTATTATTGTATTATGTACCTAAGAATTTTGTAGTAAGTTGATAAGGATCGACTGCAACAATTGGGGGAAATCTCTGATCTTGGCAGCAAATCTCCATTCCTTATATGGGAAAGGACCTGACTACTGTGGGCCAAAAAGTGGGAAAAGGTTTGGTAAGATGGGTCTTACCTAACATTATCTTCTTTCAATATCTATTTGGCCAGTGTGTCCACAACATGCTTCAGCCCTTGATGTCAGTGCCATTAGATTGAAACGAGGTGCCTGAAATATGTGATACACCAGTGTTGCATGTGAGTTTGATTGTGTTATCGGATGTTGGATTCAGGCCCGCAGCCCCAACAAGCCATGGCCTTCCTTGGACTTGGAGAAACTAGTGCTGCTAATTATTCATCCTGCAGCGATTCTATGAAAGGAAGAAACAAGGCAAGGGGAAGGGAGTGGACAGAGATAATAAGTGTTCGGAATGATAAAATGCTTATCGTTATGAGATCGTGGAACAGCAGAATAATGCCTTTCATAAATCACTCGAGTAGGCTTTGGTTATAATGAGGATAATTCTTTCCAGATGGACTTATTCGTGCTTGTCAAAATGGTTGCCAACACTCCCTCTGTCAGCCCTCTCCATATGTTCAAATGTTGCTAATTCTGTTAATCCACAACATAGAAATCGAGCTCCCGTGTTGTTCTTTTGAATTTACAGTGCTGCAATACTGTGAGCAGTGATACACAGATACATGAAGGAGCTTAATTTGCTCATGGTCCTATTCATTCTGACTGGCCTCTTTTTGTCTTTTTGATGAGTACTTAACTTGTAAGATGATCTTCCCTTTACTAATCGAGTAGATATTTCTTTGGCTGTTGACTTCTGTTCATTGTGTCATAATTTAGCTGAGGACACCTCAGCTTAACTCGTGTCCCATTGTACTCCTGTGTGTGTGTATGTGTGTGTGGGTGGGTGTGTGTGTGTGTGTGGGTGGGTGTGTGTGTGTACTGTACTTTTTTAAGTTTTGTCTTGGCCGACGTCTGACAGGACGAAAATGCTACCAGGCATTGTGTTTAATTGAGTTGGATCTGCTCGAGAGCCATTTCCTGTCCTCCCTTCATGATTTCATTTGTTGTGTTCTATCAATGGTTCCTGTCGGCCACATCATGGTCAGAGGGGATGTAGAAAAGAAGAACAATGGGAGTCATGTGAAAGCTTAGTACATGCTTTGGTATGTATGATGGCGGGGAAATCTTAAACAGTCCCTTAACTCTGGTCACGAAGCTTCAATGCCTGCATTTAAACCCATTTACACAAGTAAGCAATTCCTCAAAGGAGGTATAGTAAAACTGGTTTGGTAAATTTTGGAATATTCCAAAATGCATAACAGAAGCAGTACCTCGTCCGGTTCTATGTCATAAAGTTCGGAAAGTCTTCCACCTCATTGACCTTCAGCAATGTTCTGTTGGATACAAAGAGGATCCTCTCAAATGAGGCACAAATGTGGTTTCATGTCACGCATCAACACCCAGAGCTGAAACACTGTTCATCAAACTGAAAACCCTTCTGTGTTTATCTAAGGTAAACGTTTTCTCCAGATATGAGCAAATTGAGTCATGGACGATGAACCTGCGCCTTGAACAGCATGTAATGAAAGCACTTCAGCAGACTTTTTCCATTGGGGTTATTCTACCACAGTAAAATGGGGATGGCAAACTCCCCCAGTCCAATATAAAGTGGACGTAAAGGTCTGTTGACTGACCTTAGTTGGTGACTGTTTTGGGGAGATCTTGGCCAAGTAAGATGATCCGAAGGTGTGTAAAACAGAGATAGTACTCCCTACCAATGAACTGCAGTGTCGATAGGAAATGTCACCGGACCCCCCTTACCCCCCTCCCTCCGCAGTGTCCTTTCAGCCTGTCAGCCAGTGAAAAGGGAGTTGTCACAGTGATATATGGGTGTTGTAATCCCCGCAGTGAGAGCCCTGATGTTTACCCAACCCCTTGTTTCCCCCTCCTCCATAGAAGCCAGGGCAGGAATCCTAAACCTGAGAAGAGATTAGCGGGAAGAAGAGAAAGCAGCCGGGGAAAGGGAGAAAGAATCCAGGAGTCTATAGGTCTATTCTATTCTAGCGGTTTAGATCTATGTGCGAATGGCAGGCGGTGGTAACTGTACACGACTCGCAGAAGCTCTGGCTGTGACACCCAAAGGCTTGCACTTTCAGCGGGGCCGATGGGTGTCAAGGTCGGCTGCTCTCCCTGTGGTTAGAGCACGCTCCCAGCTACCACCAGCCCAAATCCTGCAAATCTCCCCAAGCCTTGCATAAGTCACCAGCTGTAGTTGGTCATGAGCGAGTAAGTGAATTGTCTTTGAAATAGGCATTTAAACAAATCTAAGGTTTTTCGGAAATACTACTGTACATGATTAGAGACTACATTATGTTTGTTTGTGAGCTTAATTGTTGGAAGTTCCGACCTATTCACAGGTTTTACCTTGTTAGGAAAATTATAGAACCCGGACAATGGATTGTATGTGTGGAAAACCTCCCGGAAGAGGTTCCGTAGAGAAGTGAGAGAAAAGGTCAGGGGAAAAGGTTCCATGATGAGAAAGGACTGGGGCTTAGCCGAGCTCATTGTGCTTACACCAACATCCTCAGGAGCGCTGACAGATGTTGTCTGTTGGTCTCCACCAAGTTGGACGCAAATCTATTCTCCAACAATCCAGCGTGTACATCCGCACACTTTTTTTCCAACCTCTTGTCATTATCCTAATTGTCCCTCTTTGTTGTCGGATAATCGTGTCTAACCTTTTGTGGCGTGATCACTCTTCTGAATCTGTGATAAGGAACTTGGCGGTTCTCGTCGCGGAGGTCGGACGTCCTCAGGCAGACAGAAGCCCAGGGACTGGGCCCCTCTTTTAAGTGATGAATTTGCAGGGTGCTAAGGTCAGAGCTTTTGGAGACTCGCACTGCTATGACATGTGCAGGATATCAAGCTTGATCGCCAGATGTGTGTCGGTATGTGTGAAACTTTACCACCAGAGTTTGGTGGAGAAATTAGAAATACCAAAGTCATGTTTATTCAGCTTTGATTTCTTAGATTAAAAAGACCAGCAAAGGTTTGCTGGTACAATTTGATGCAGGCCATTGCACCCAATTGAGAAACAGCATTCCAAAGGGTAGCTATTGCAAACAAAGGATTAGCTGTTTTTAGTGGATTGATACATTCCAGGTCCTTCAAATTAGTTTGTAAACTTTCAATCAAAAGCCAAACTGTCTTCATATGTGTTAGCTTTGCCACTTACTGTGAGCGGTCGCTTGGCCAGCCACAGTAGGGTTAACTAGGGTTCCCAGGTCTACTGGTGCTGTTGTGAGGAACGAGGCTCCTTCAGAGTGTTAGGTTTTTGGTGTGCTGGCGTCATCAAGGGCTGTTTTCCAGTGTTAGCCTCGGCTTTGTGGCCCGGGCCTGGGGGAGGTTATTAATCTGTCCATTAACTCCAAGAACTACAAGCATTCGTTGTCACCTCTCCACCACTGGGCCTGGGGTTTTTGCTAGATAATTTGTCCCCACCATTAAACAATATAAATGTCTGGGATTCATGACATCAAATTAATCCCATTTTTGTAGTGTTGTAGGATCATATGAAAATGATTTATTCAGCCTGACGTATTTCCATTTGGCCTAACGCAGCAGCTCTGTCAGGTCACATGGCCAGTATCTTCACTGCATTGTTTAGTCTGCGACGTGCTGCTGTTTTGACAACCATTTAAATAACACATTGTTTCGCCCACGTATCTAACCTTGGTTTATGAGACACGCACGTTCTCCTGCTGCTGTGTTTTTAAGTGAAGGCACTAGGCCATGACCAGGATGTGCCAGGTTCAAATCCAGGGTGCGTCCCCCTCTCTCTTTCTCTGTGTGTGGATTGGAGGAAGTTATGCGTGAAAAATACCTGTGTACCCGCACACCGGCACTGACCTCTATTGACTTTGTGCTACAGACAGTGCCATGTCGGCCGTGTTTCCTGTTATTGGGCAGTAATTACTCCAGCAACTAAATGAAGCATTTCTTTGTGTGTGTGCGCGCGCGCGTGTGTGTGTGTTTGTGTGTGTGTGCGTGCGTGTGTGTTCATTTTTACTGCCCATGCCTTAAATGGGTGTGTGTATGTTAGATATGGGTGTACCACTCCCCATGGGGGAATGGTATGCCACAGTGCATAAATCCTCCCCACGCATTCATAGCTATAGGACCATTGTTCGGATTGCTCTTTTCAGACGTGTCTGTCGGTGGATCATATTTAAACAAAGTCATCACTCACCTTGTTGAAGTCCATCTTTCATCGTGAAAGGACTAATGGAAATAGAGGCTTCCTCTATTTTCTTAGTTGGAATCCCCTTCCTACATGGGGTTTTTCCTGACTGAAGAGACCAGACAGAAGCAGGAGAACTTACACTCCACTCGATTAGCAGACTTCTTGGTTTACTATGACACTTCAGGAACGTATGTTTAAAGATGTTCCTCCTTCCTGTAACTTCCTGTAAATTTTACATTATGAATTTAAAACTCGCATCACAAAATTTCACAGCACAAAACTACATTTGGTATGTCTTTTCTTCTTTATTAAAACGCCAACAAACTATTTTGTCTAAATTCTGAACTTTATTTCAGTGGCTACCTATTTTCCTCTTTCATCTGACCAGAGCGATAGCCCTATGGCCAAAGCTTTGTCAGACGCTCCACTAGACATTTCTGGTGTTATGTTTGGAGGTTCAAATCAGCTCCTTGGACTAGCCAGTAATCGGACCTGCATCTCCTTCTCTCCTCTCTCTGTAGCCCCCAGCTACTGCCTCTGTCTTCAATGAGAGGCCAAACAGAGGGACAGAGTCACAATAGCCATTGAGGAACAGGATGTCAGAAGGTTGAAATATAATCCTTGGTCTAACTGAAGGGACGGCCTTTATGGCTTGCTTCATCCAGGAGAACCAACACAGGTCATTCAGGGAGAATTTCCGAGAAATTACTGTGTTGCCTTGTTAAAGAAATGTATATTTACATTATTGAAGGAGAACAAAGTTTACTCCTGGGACAGTGTTTTAGCCAATTCTATCAGAAAACACCAGAGTTAAGACCTCTGGTTTGCTCGTCTGGAGTTGTGATACTGCCCTCAAGTGGATACTGTCACGACCAGCATCAATAAAACATAAGAGTCTCAGGTATGAAATACGATGACGGTAAGCTGCAGGGGTAAAAGCAGTCGATAAAACACCCTGTCTTTTGGCCTGTTCAGTTTGGTGAGCTGGTCCGATTTCCACCTTGCCTCTCCAGCGCTCCTGACTTTGGCGCCGAGAAAGGCTTTTCCATTAGCTGTTTTTCGAACGGTGACGTCCCAGAGCCTCTGGCGCTCCATGGCGGGATCAGCAGTGGAAGCCCCCTCTGTGGCAGTCCAACGGGGCCCCAGAGCTGGAGAGTGACGGAGGGCGTGCAGATTATCACCGTTAAAACTCCTAATTAGCGAATCACAGGGCTTCAAAGCTTCCATTCAAGTGTGCTGGTGGCCTGGTTGTGCTCTGTGCACTTCTCTGCCAAGGAAAGGTTGATTGCATCTGTGGCATTTAAGAGTACGCTGTCGTTGGTTTGAAGACCGCTCATTGTGTGGCCTGCCAACAGAAGGCCCCCCCCCTTTCTCTTTTTCAAAGACGTAGTACGTTGTCAAAGTCCTCTCTTTAAATAGCGTGCAAAAATGTAGCTGAAAGATTGAAGTTACACACACAAATAAACTCGTGGTTGGCGTTTGGAATAACAGGGCCTTCTGGTGGCTTTGTGTTGGTTTTTGTTCTGAGCATTCCAGATAGATATCGTCAACATTGCACAAGTGTCTGTGAGCATATATCAATGAGGTATACCGAGTCGTCACACGGTTGGTGGAAGAAGTGGTCTTTTTGATAATCTAAATTCATGTCCCGCACTCACATTTAAGATGCCATACATCATTGGCGACAGACTGAGTTAATGTGAATAAATTATGACTCTTTTGGCTGGGTTTCTGGCAGTTCCTCCTTTTTGAGTGGAAAGAGAGGTCCCCTTGTGGCTTACAACTGTTACATTAATCGGCAAATAAGTCTTATAAAATGAGACCATCCTGCTTACTCCCTTATAGAGAGCACTTAGTCTTTGGCATGTGAAATGGATTTATGTCGAAAAGCTTAAGTGCCTTCTTGTTGACAGGTCAAAAGCGGAACCAATTACACTAACCATCGGACAGGCCTATATTCAGATGTAGACTTTTGGGAGCGTACCATTTTGACCCAAAACATTTTTGTCACTTGGTAGAATAGTAGGTATTGCATTTCCAACTAGTGCTGGGTTTGTCTCAGGTCTGTGCCATGAACCACAGACAGAGATTTTCCAGCTCAAATTTTGTAGCTAACAGTTTTCCCCATCTCCTAAAACCTTGGAAGAGATGCTGTGACAGACATGGTGGAAAATAATATTGGCCGTGGAAGGCACGAAATAAAAGCTTATACCGTGATGAGACATTTGGAACAATACAAATCTTTCCAAAGTCACACACTACGTGTGCTGAAGTGTGAATCAAGGTTTCCTGGTGCGTTTTCGTGTGTGTGCGGGGGCATGCCCATAACGATGGGCTATGGAGCCCACCATCAAGGTGCAGGTTGAGCTCCCTGGAAGGCTCACGGTGGAAAGAGAGACCCTATCAATGAAGCCTCACGGGAAGGATTAGAGGTGGAGAAATGTTTCCAAAGTGTCTGTCAAGTCCATACTGGAGTGACATTATCATCGTCATCACCATTAAGTAGAATCGTTTTTTTCATATGTAAAACTATTTGATAGGTGGTTTATACTTTAGTTTGTTTTAGGTCATTTTACCTCTTTGTTTTCTTTTCCCCACATTTGAGAATAATGAGCTTTGGTTTGCGACTGGCAAAAACGTGAGAAGTGCTTAAAAGTGAGTCAATAGAGAGATCTATTGCACTTGTGTTCCAAAGAGCCAGCGTCAACTTGATTTAATAATTTTTTTATTAAGTGTGATTCAGATTTCAAAGGCATTCCAGACGGGCTTATATCTTTGATCGTCCTTGGTGATCACAAGTTGCTTATTGCGGCCTTTTTACGACATGCATGTAAGCGATAAGAAAACAGTGCGAGCCCTCATTAGCGGTGGTTTGATGGCTCATGGTACATTTGTAGCTGTCTCCCACAAGCTGAATACCTTACACTGCTCCCATATATTTCCCACAGTTTTCATCAGCCAACTTGGGTGGTAATGGGCTAATGATGATGCTCATCGCGTTCATCATTGCTGGCACTCCTGAGGCCTCCCAACACATTCCACGTCTCGGTAGCTTACGTGTGAACAACCGATTGCTGTACCCCACATCAGCCAGGCATGGCTATTGACTTTTAAGTCGAAGAATCATCATTTTGTTTGGAGATCACAGTCCAAAGAAGGCCTCGATCTAATTGTGCATCGTGTCCACGACGCAAAGATGTCCTGGAATGCTTTGGTTTTTACGTTAAATAGTTTGGTTCCTGTGTGCGCATAGTTTTGTAATGGCTGGATATACTCAGCCATTGCACCGAGAGAAGAGGCTACATCTGCCATATTCTGTTGACTTTTCCCAGATGTATTGGCCCAACTTGCCATAGCCTCCTCCCTAGGACATCAGTTCAAGAACTATGGTTCTGGACCGTCTTAAAGAAGAACTCAACACTCTATAGCGTTTTGTTTCTTGTTGTCTTAAAAAGCGACGCCAAAAGTGAACCTTAAAAGAACATTAGGAAGTACTGAATAAACATGCTCTTTGAGCTACTATACCTGGATACCATCCAGAATCAGTTGCGCTTGAATCGATAAAAGTGGCACTGCAGCACCCTGGTTATCCTCAGGGCCCCTGTCCATGGTGGAATTGGGTGTCATCTGACCCTCTGCTGCGTCGGATCTGAAGAGGACCAAGGGCCCCGGGGACAACAGGACGTCTGGGCCCAGGGGGTCTCTTGCGTGCGTTAACCGTGACGGAGCCTATCCCACGGTCGCTGCTTTCGCACCTCGTCATGTTTGTCTGACCAGATGTCGATAAGGGTTCGGCTTTAATGTTGAGGATTGATGCCAGAGCTTAGCTTTTTTTGGGACTCTTTGTGGGCTTTTTCTTTTGACTTTGGTGCTAGAAGCAGACCAAATGATTTAAGTTATGTAGTAACTTAAAAGGGACACTACTAGTTTTTGTGACCACATTTTCTAGCTTCAAATACTATCTACAAAATTCACTCTCTGAAGGTTTTCAGTAAACTTATGGTATTTCTCCTTTTTTCAGTTTTGAGAGACAGTCTTGCTGCACGGTGAAACTCATGTTGTGCATTAAGGCGAAAAGGTAACAGATACATCAACCAGGTCAAAGTTTGAGAGAAGGCAACATCATACCTCCTTAAAATCAACCAGCTCTGAAAGACAGAAGGCAGCTCACACTGAGGCCTCGTAAGGAGGAAAGGATCAGCCAGGGAGTCACTGGAGTCCGGAATGAAGAGAGGGGAGGACAAAACGGTTAGAACAGCATTGCACAAGAAATATGGGAATAAAAGAGGGAAAGCCAAAGATTTGGCACCGGGAAGTCTTCAAGCCCGAAAACCGCCACAACAGTGGAGTGCGGCTTTGAAAACCATAGGAGGGCCGGGCGAATGAAGGAGTTTCAATGCCGGGGTTCCCTGCATCAAAAGCGTAGGTTTTCGCAGATCTGTGCAATATCACGCTTTGTAAATCTTAGAGAATGCCGTCATGTTTTGTCTACTGAATTCACTAGGCTTGATGCAAGAGAAGACATTATAGGCCCTGGCACTTCAAAAAAAAAAACGTTGCTCGTAGCCCGCTGAAAATTGCGTCCGTCTGTTGATCAAACTATGGTTAGTTGAATATGAGTCACAAAAAAATCCCACCCTGAATTTCTGATTCTTTCACCAAATTCGATTTTAGAGAATTCAGATGTTTTCACTCGGCGTGTTTGTTTGGCCAGTCTGCCTGGGCCATGCGGAAGGCATTACGCCACAGAGGTGGAAAGGGAAGGGGGGGGGTGCCTTTTCCAAGGAGGGATTCTCCTTAGGATTCTCTTAATCCCTCAAAGTGGAGTCACCATGGGAAACTCGCCGTCTGCTCAGGTCATCTGGAGGAGACAGGATTTAATGGGACATTGTGTTAGTGTGTTTGTGTGTTTGCGAAGATGTGTCTCAATGTGTTTTGGCATCTCAGTACCGTTGTTCCATGTAATCATGTGCCTAGAGAAGGTTTTTGTTAGTCTGTTTGTTGTCTCTACATACAGTCGCAAATACCCTAACGACAGGCATACCATGGGTCTTTTTTGTATGTATGGCATGTTGGTGTGATGGTAGAACACTGAGAGAATGACCAGGCTGCCATGATACGGCTTTGAAATCGTGTCTGTTTGTGATTTGAATTTATTGAAATCAATTACAATAGAAGTGTAAAATATAGGCTTGACCAAACTGTTCCCTTCTCTCTGTCCCAGGACACGGAGGGCTGGGAGTCGGCTTCGGTAGGAAAGCTGGCCGAGATCGCATCAGCTCTGATCCACGACAGAAACCCCGCCCTGGTGGGACAGCTGCTGCAGGCTTGAGGGCATCAAGTCCGATACAACCCCTGCCCCTTCCTCAGCAACCCATTCTGGGTCGGATCTGCCTCGTCTTAGGACAGATGTATGGTACACACACCCCCAGACTGGTTATAACCACTACATAGGAGTGCGAGGTGTGTGTGTGTGTGTGTGTGTGTGTGTGTGTGTGTGTGTGTGTGTGCGCATTATTATTTCTCAGTGTCACTGGTGCTCTATGCAATGACTGAAACACATTGGGCTTTGAGCGCATGCATATAGATCTACTTTCTGCTGCTGTATGAGAGATATGGGCATGAGATAAAAAATAAATCTGTTTTTCATGTACTTCAGAGGTGGATTTTTTTTTTTTCAAACTCATTTTCGTAGAGGCCTGGCTTACTTTTGCAACCCGCAATTGAATAGGCTCGCACAGAAAGGAGGCATTGGGACCCCAGGCACAGGCTGAGCCCATAATGCAGGGCTTTGTGATAAAAAGCTGTTTCCTCCTCTTAATCGCCCTAAGACAAGGAGACCCTGGAGGCAGCTGGGTCTCCCACCTTGGCGGATCGGAAAATAGAAAGAGCACCTTGGGCACAAAATCATATCCTGCCATTATTCATACCGTCCCAAAGAAAGCCCTGAATATCATGCCTTTGGAGTACCGGGGTCATTAGGGTTTACCCAACCTATTAGCGGAATCCCTCAGCTCTGTTTTGAGTCTTCTTGAAAGTGCCAATCTTGTGTGTTTCGGATGTGGGCGTGGACGTGTGTGCGTGTGTGCGTGTGTGCGTGTGTGCGTG
>JAVQJS010022604.1:0-17793 GCA_036024795.1 Galaxias rostratus | reverse complement strand
AAAACATCAAAAACAAACCAAAAAAAAAAACCATAATGTGTACAGATGGGGGATATGGACAGTGAGAATTGGAGTATTAAATATTGAAATATCTAATACTCTAACTTATCTAAATATCTAATCTAAAACGTATATATAAAGTGGGGGGGTGCTGATGAATTTCTGCATAAATAAGACCACGGCGCCCCCGGACGTAGGAAACTCCAACGTTCCCCCTCCCTCTCAGCTTCTGTTGTCGGGAATGACATTTGATCGTGATGAAACAGTCATTCCTATCGGGCCACACATTGCCGCTGCCGTTACCCCGGTTGCCTAGTAACCCGGGCCGATGTCGGTTTTCTAGTTACCATAGCGCCCAATGGGACCATTCAGCTGGCCAACCCAGGATCAGAGGGCATCCAGGGGCTCCAGACCCTGACCATGACCAACTCTGGCTCGGCCCAGCAAGGCACCACCATCCTGCAGTATGCCCAGACACCTGACGGCCAGCAGATACTGGTGCCCAGCAACCAGGTGGTTGTACAAAGTGAGTTCTAGCCTCATTTATCTAATTCTACTAATACGCCACTGTACGATCGCACATTAGCATTAACGGCACAAAAGTAGTAAAAACTTTTCTATCTTCATTTGTTAGTTCTTCTGATACGCTTCTGTACAATAGACCATAAGCATTAACTGTCCAACATCAGTAAAAACGTTTCTTGCATAATTCGTTAGTTCTTCTATTATGTTACTGTACAATCTTACTTTAGCATATGGTTGTACAAAGTGTGTTTAACTATTCTAATTTCATTGGTCAGTTCTTTTAAACATGCTACTGCACAGTAAGACCATCAGCATGTCCCTTTAAAACGTCTGGTCCCCCCAAGCAGCAGTCCCTACAAACCACCACTGGGTAGTGTCCCCTTAAACCGCCCTGGTCTCCCTCCCTCCCACCGTGTGGGCCCTCAGGTGCCGGAGGTGAGATGCAGACGTACCAGATCCGCACGGCCCAGGCGGCCAGCGCCATGCCCCAGACCGTGGTCATGACCTCCCACGGCAAGAGCGACGACCCCACCATGAAGAGGGAGATCCGGCTGGCAAAGAACAGGTCTGCCCCGCCCCGGGCCCGCCACACCTGAGCCCTGGTCCCGCTCCGTGTCGAGAAGCGGACCCCCAAACCACAACGTTGATCTTTTCCTTTTTCTTTTTTACATGTATCCCGTTTTAGGGAAGCCGCGCGGGAATGTCGCCGGAAGAAAAAGGAGTACGTGAAGTGTCTGGAGAACCGGGTGGCCGTGCTGGAGAACCAGAACAAGACCCTCATCGAGGAGCTGAAGACGTTAAAGGACCTTTACTGTGTGAAGACCGGATAGCCCCGCCGGGAGGCACGGGCTGCAGGACTCGCTTTCGCAGCCGGGTGGCGCTGCCGGGCGGACGTCGTTACCGCCTGGTGTTTCTTCTTCTTCTCTCTCCAGACCTGAGGTTTCCCCCTTTGTTTTGGATGTTCTCCGGCTGTCGTTTCTGTTTTATACTTATGGTTTATGAAATGTGACCCATGTTATGGCAAAGGGATATGTAGAAGCAAAAGTTTAAAATTAATTTGAAAAAACAACTAGTTTACAAGACAAATCAACTGTTTTTCATCCGATCTCTCCCTCTCCTTTTTTTTTTTTTTTTTTATCAACTTATGTATTTTCTAACACTTTAACATTATTAATTGTGCATAACGTGGGAGCATTGACTAATGAGCTTTATCATTGATATTCAATTGTAAAATGTGCCCCTTTTGTGTTTTCAAACGAGCTCACTATTTTCTGAACTTTTTAAAGAGATGCTGTAGGGATCTGCTGTTTTTTAACGTCTAACAACGCGCTTTAGATTCTTGATTGTATAATTCCTACGATATATGCTTTGTGTTTTTATTTTTATGTGAACCAGCAATTCCCTATCCCCTTTACCCACTTATGGAAATGTTACAGTTACCATTCCTTATCCCTCTACAAAGGGACGTCGATGGTGTTTGATAATATAATTATGTAAGGCTAATTTGGCTGTTACTGAGACAATCAGGGAAAAGCACAATGTCCTGGTAATATTTGTTGTATATCTTGTGCAAATGGCCGGAGGGTATGGAGCAGGAGAAAAAGGGCACAAAATGTCTATCATTCTGTAAGAATAAATATTTTTCCAGTCTGTGTATGCAGTGTGTCCCTGATTACTGTCACAATGTGATTTCGTACAGAGTGACCTTTACAATGCTTAAACCATTTGCACCGTTGTATATGGAGTCTAAAAGAAGTGAAGACTTGTAATGGAATGTAAACACGGTGGGCTGGCTTATTGGAATCTCTTACAAATATGTCTTCTGGGAATTGTAGTCATTAATGCTAGCTTGGACAACATTTACCAAAAATGCAGATCCAGATATGGCCCTATGTTCAACAACCTCTCTCTGTGCAATGTTTACTTAATATATATTTTGGATCTAGTCTTTATACGTGACAAACATTTTAGGACTACACAATACATTTAGTAAGTTATGTAAAGTCACTGCTTCCCAGAAGACATACCTTAGAGAGATTGGGTGGGGGTGAATAGCAATACAGTCAGATACAAACCCCATTGCAACGTTAAGATGGAGGAAATAGAGAAGCCAAAATCAGCTTTTCATGCACTTGAGATACATATCACAGTAGATATACTGTCCATTTCTGCTGTTTGTTCAGTTTAAATAGTTGCCTACATACTCTGTGTCAATGTGTTTAGACTTTGATTAATATAGATCATTAAGCACACCACACCTCTGCAGAACATTATTCATAAACAAAGCACAGTAAGCAAATACACAATAAAATTATATGGAAAAGAATCTCCCACCCCAACTAGTGAAGTTCAGTAAGTCCAACTCAATTACATGTATACATTTTAGACCAAAACTGAGTTAAAGTTTTTTTAACTCATAATTGATAGCTTATATAAGTAACTCAACTAGTTCAATGTAATGGTATTTGGCTCAATATTGTACACAGGACTCGCTTGTCAAAACAGCCTGAACATAGTTTGGGTCCTGTTTCATGAAACTGCTTAAGTGTGCACCGAAACACGATTTGAGAAGAGAGGCTTTGTTGTCCGCAGTCGATCATTGGTTTAGGCCACCCAAATCTACTTGATGGCATATCCAAGGATGTGTGGTCGTATCATGAAAGTGACCCCCTGGGCCTCGATGTGGCTGAGGTGAAGCTCCGCGAAGCCCGCCTTCTCCAAATCCATCCACGTTGCCTTGGTGACCCTGCATCCGTCGCCGAGGTAGTACCACAGAGGCTGGAGAACATTCTGGAAGAAGTAGGTCCAAGAGGAGGGTTGGGAGACAACGTGCTCCATGAAGTAGAAGGCACCGCCCTGTTGAGCAGCCCAAGAAGGATCGACATGGGACAGCAATCCAACAATAAAATACAATAGCAAATAAAGTTGAACGCATTGTACAAAGCAAAAACAGTAAGAGGTTACCATAGCTTTTTTTATTGAAGCTTGCCTGGCCTGGTGTAAAAGCGTTTTAACTGCATGTTTGTGCAGGCTACTAATCTCGTTTATAAATAGACTGCATAGATTGAGACTTTGCCGCTACAAGATTAGCTGAGCACACATGTAAGGTTGTTGTCCAAATGAACAGTATAGTCACCTATCTTAATAAAGAAATTATGTATTACAACAAATAGGAAAGGCTTTTTATAAACTTGAACATGTGGCAACTATTGGGAATACTATATATTCCCAAACTGCAGAATGAAGTCTAAACAGGGGCCAGAGACAATGTGAATAGGTCGCAAATATTGTTTGTTCCGCTAATAAATCATTAACCCAATAAAGGACGCCTCACTTTTTTTAGAACGCGTTTCGCTTCTTCCAGGACTAGCTGGACATTATGAACCGAACATAGGACCAACGTGCAGACAACCACGTCCACTGACTCGTCTTTCACTTCCCTTAAATTTTCTCCCGAGGCAACAACGAACTGTTCATATGTAAGATGATTGCTTGCTTCCATGCTCATCTTGAGATATTTCTCAAAATGAGGGTTGGGATCGGTGCATATCACTGTACAACCAAACGGATAGAATTTGAAGTTTGCTCCGCTGCCACAACCAATCTCCAGCAGTTTGAGCGTACCGTCCGTATTCGCAAACATGCACATTCTTTTAAAAAGATTTCTCTTCATGTCGTGCATCTTTTCATTGTAAGAAAACGTTATGTTATATGCCAAAAGCGGAAACAAGCGTTTGTATATCCCATATAAACCAACTGCCTCCATAAATTGAAGGGGCAAGGTCACCGCCAAAGTGAAAATCTTGCAAAAGTTAATGAGAAAAACATTCATTTTCCCAGCGTTTAAATTACCCGTGGAAAGCTTTTAAAGGTTAGCTGGGTTTACAGATACAAGAAGATTACGAAAGTTACGTGTGCCGCCAGACTAAACCACGATGAAAGTGTGACCCATACAGTAAATGCGGGGTTTGCCTCTGGGGGGCGCCATGCGATTGCATTTTCCCCCAAAAATGCAACATGGAGCAAAACACTTCATCAAACAACCAGATTGAACACCTAGAATTACATTTGTACTTTTCCACAATGCAGTTTTATAGTAAAGGGATGACCGTTTAAGAACCATTTCCTGCTCAATCTAGAACTGTTGTTTATTTGATAAACCAACACCATTTCTATCAAGAAATATAATGACAGACTAGTTTCAGTCGTAGTGAGTTTAGTCACATCCTCCTCATCGTTACCCCTCTACTTCTCACTCTCTGATACTTTAACTCCCTTATGAAATACACTGTAGGACTGTCTATATTATATTAAGACATATTTAATGCCAGATCCAATATATATCCTTGGAAAGATGACTATTTTGTGGCTTTTGGATATTAAACAGGTTGTTTGTTGTACACTGCTGTGGGAATGTATCAGAGAAACTCAAGTCTTTCCAACCCTGCACTCTGAATCAACCAGCAAGCTCACATTTAGTTTTTGAGAATGTAAGTAAGACATTCCAAATTGTCTGAACCGTTTAATGAGCTAAACTAAGGTCACAATTACAGAACTCTACAGCTCTTTCAGCATCTTTGAGTCTTTTAAAAAGCGCTTGATAAAGATAATGGGGTCTGCCTATCCCAGCCGACACAGGGCGAGAGGCGGGGTACACCTGGGACAGGTCGCCCGTCTATCACAGGGCTAACACATAGGGACAGAAAGCTTACACTTACACCTACGGACAATGTAGAGTCACCGATTCTTTTGGACTGTGGGAGGGAACCGGAACATCCGGTGGAACCCCGTGACATATTCATATACTTCCTTATCGGCAATGGCTTGAAACTAAGGTTAGAGTTATAATCTGATGTTTGTGGCGGTCTCAAATGTTAGTGGTGGAGTAAAATAAATAATAATAACTTAATTGGAGCTCAGACTCCCTCGTAATAGGAGCTCAGACTGCCTCCTTATTGGAACTCAGACTGCCTCCTTATAGGAACTCAAACTGCCTCCTTATAGGAACTCAGACTGCCTCCTTATTTGAACTCAGACTGCCTCTGGCTCCCATTGAACTCCCACCCCGCTTGAAACCTCACTAGGTCTCGGTGAAGTGGGTCTTTGTGTAGAAGGGCAGGCCAAAATATTTAACAAAAAAATCATGCAATATGCTAGCAGTGCATCACCAGTTCACGTCACCTAGAGAACCAACATTAGTGCCCTATTTGAATGATGAAAAGACAACAAATAGGAGTTTAAAATTCATCAAAAGTGTGATCATAATAAAATTAAGAGTGTGAACTAACAACTTTCATAAACGTCAGCCTGTGTCCCAACAGAAGGCAAATAAATTGTCATTCGGTAGATAAACCTTTTTTTTTATTGTTCCTCTGGTTAATAATTGATCTAAAAAGATAATCCCTCCTCTTTTGCGGTTATAGAACCCACACAGGAGCTCCGGGCGGACCACCATGCCCTCTAATTAGTATGTCACTTCCTGTAGATGTTCAAAGTGCTCATTGCTCATGTGCTCACTCGCTTCCACCTTTAGATACTCCTCCAAAGGAGGGTTGGGATTTCTCGTTTCCAAACTCCTCTTTAGATACTTCTCCAAAGGAGGGTTGGGATTTCTAGTTTCCAAACTCCTCTTTAGATACTCCTCCAATGGGAGCCATTGGGATTGGTTTGTAGTAACCGTGGGAACAGAATTTGCCAGCACTCTCCAGCAGTTCCAGAGTTTCCCAATCTGCCAATATCACTTTCTTTTCTTGGTTTCTCTTCATTGCGTGAACTTTATCAACGTAAAAAAAATACTTTGTCCCTGTAGGGTATCATGCTATTGGATTTCTGATGTCAAAATACAAGAGAAAGAAAATAATCATTTTGAACACTTAAAATATGTACTTCAGCCATCAAAATAATAAACAAAAACTGCATTTATGTCACTTTGAAGTAAATGTTGACAAATTAATATCTCACAAGTAAGTTTGAGCGTCTATCACAGAGCCAACACTAAGGGACAGACAACTCACACATTCATGGACAATTTCGAGTCACCAATTAACCGGTACGTTTTTGGACAGTGAGAGGAAATCGGAGTACCCGGAGGAAGCCCACGGCAACACGGGGAGAACTTCCAAACTCCACACGGAAAAAGGCCCTTCGGTCAGGTGGGGATTGAACTCAGGACCACCTTGCTGTGAGGGAACAGTACTAGCCACCGAGCTACCATGCTGCCCTCCGATTAAAACATGGTTAGCAAAACGATAAGTATGTCTGTGGTAGGCTACTTTTATGGAGAAAATATCGATGAAACTAAAAGGAATCTATGATTCTGTGTCAAGTCTTCTTATCATGAAACTCTGACGATAAACATGGATTGATATAGGAAAACATTTGCTACTCAAAAAACATGTAATGTATTGAACCCTTTATGCAGATGGAATGACAAAGCTAGTTTTTTATTCATGTTTTTGCAGGCACATTGATTGCAGCCGTCCCGTCGGAAGTCCGCATTTGTTTGAGAATCCAAAGGTCCCAAGAGAGCAGCCGCTGGAAAACTGTGTCTGTGTGTTGCTTTCTCCCACAGCACTGATCTAGGGAATATTCTAGAATTCTAGATTATGACATAATAAATGTTTTTATTCAAATAATTTTCAGTGTACATTTAAGGCAACGAACGTCGTTTCTGCAGAATAAAACTGTCAGTTGATCAGATGATTTCACTGGGTATGGATTTGAAATGTTGAACCCATGTGTTAGGAAATTGTGATATGATTGTCAAAAAAAGGCTCTTGTGAAAAGAAACACTTAGCGTCATGGGTTATTCAAAAGACAAGCTGGTCAAAAATACTATTTTATTTTAGCTGCGGAGCAAACCCTTTTCTATTAAAAATAACAAGTGATTAATATACAGTACAATCTATTACGTTTTTCCACGTTGAATTTCCATTGTTCATATGGGGCCGAGAATGCTCTCAAACAAAAACATGTCCCTACTCAAAGATCAAACATTTCCCCTTTTTAGAACAGAGCAATTTTGTCAATTTCTACAACACTGGATTTCTTGCAAGTAAGAGAGAGTGTGAGGTTAGGACTGCCACACCGAGAAGGCGTATTCGTTAAAAACGCGTTGGCCTACTTGACAGCGTAACCCATAATGTGTGGCTTTATCATAAAGTTTAACGGCGCTTCAATGTGTCTGAGCTTAAGGTCAGAGAATCCAGATGCCTCCAGATCCTTCCACGTTGCCCTGGTAACCTCACAGCCGTCCCCCAAATAGTACCAAAGCGGCTGGAATACGTGTTGAAAGAAGTAGCTCCATGACGACGGGTCCGCGACGACGTGCTCCATGAAGTAGAACGCCCCGCCCTGTGAAAGGTATCAGGACGACCGAATTACTACTCCCAATTCAAACGGAACAAAAACAAAGCATGACGGACAGGTTACTCGTTGTCTATCACTTGAAACAGAACCCGAATTATGCTCAGGCTGTTTTGACAAGCGAGCCCTGTGTACAATATTGAGCCAAAAACCATTACTTTTGAACAAGCAGAGTTACTTAAACTAGCTATACATTGGCAGTTAAAACAACCATGAAGTCAGTGCTGGTTTGAATGGAATACAGGTCATTGAACAGGACTGACTGGACTTCAATAGTTGGGGTGGGATTTTTTCCATATCATTTTATTGTGCATTTACTTACTGTACTTTATTTATGAATAATGTTCTGCAGATTTGTGGTGTGCTTAATGATCTATATTAATCAGAACCAAAACACATTGTAACGCAGTGTGTGGTCTACCGTTTAAACTGAACTAGCAACAGCAATGGACAGTGTTTCTATATATGTATCGCAAGTGCAAGAAAAGGTGATTTTGGCTAACGATGCCAGATGTACTGATGGTAAATTGCGAAGCTAACGCCGCTGTGTGAAAGTTGACACTGCTTTGATCCGTTTGTGGAATGGATCCCATAACCATCTTATCGAGCAAGAGTAAACTTACAGGCCTTAAAATGCGATGGGCCTCGTGTAGAGTTCTCTTTGGGTCAGCGACCGAGCAAAGCACCAGCGTGCAAACGACAACATCCACCGATCCTTCGTTAATCACCCCTAAGTCTTCTCCCGAGGCCACCACAAACCTGTCAAATGTTAAATGATCGTTGCTAGCCAGGTTCTTATGCAAGTACTTTGGGAAATTAGGATTGGGATCCGTGCAAATCACTTTACAACCGGACGGATAAAATTGAAAATTTGCTCCGGCGCCGCAGCCAATCTCCAGAATAGTAAGTTGAGTCCCGGATAAGGCAAATTCAGAGACGTTACTGAACAGATCCTTTTTTCTGTCATGCATTTTCGCATTGTACTTGACGGCCACCTTGTAAAGAATAAACGGTATTACTCGCTTATAAAATCTGAGAAGACCCATCCTTTCCATCAGTTTAAGAGGAAAGGCTACGATCTTTACAAATAGCGTCAATACATTCATCATGCGCGTCATTTTGTCCAGCTATCGTTGCTCAGACTCTTTCCCGGGTCTGGGACGTAAGTGCGACGCTTAGAAGAGAGGACACGATATCATTCAAATATTACGTAATATGCCAGTAGTATATTTTATTCACCTCTTGATGTCACTGTTGCGCCAGTTATCTCGACCAGGCAAGGCAGCTAAGAAACGTAGTGATGTTTTTTTTTCTTGAACAGGTGAGATAACAGCATCGATTTGGCAGGCCAACAGTCAGACACTTTAGTCGATATATCACTCATATCAATGGGTAAGTTTTTGTGCGTCCACCTCTCAACACTTCCATCCTGCTCAGACTCACCAGCGTCTGTTCGTCTTTTGGAGACTGAGGAAAGTGTCATCCGTCTCCTCGGATTCCGGTGAGCCTCGACCCCTGCGCCATCGAGGGCATCCCTACCAGCCGTATCACGGAACGGATTGGCGACGTCTCTGGCCGGAAGGGGCTGCAAAGCATGGTGGGATCTGCCCCCCCCCCCCCAGCTCATCGCTGGTACTCCCACTCCCCACGCGACCGGGGTCTGCAGAGGGAACGCAGCGCTGGGAGGGCGACCTCTCACCCCTGACACCGTCCGTCTGTTTGATCCCTCCGACGGGAGACTCCGTTACCGGACATGCAGGCTGAGGGACAGCTTGTCCGCATCTGTCACTGTGCTGAACTCACAGCCTTCAAAGTTCAAAGTGTTTTACTTGTCAAATGCACAGTATAATACAGGATCATTCTGAGCAAAGAAATTCTTGTGACAAGGCAGGCAACAACTACGTAGAACTACGTAGCTAATTGGAACTAAGGGATTTCACTTACATGCTTGACCACTTTCACTGGTCAATAGTCTTTGATAGTCTTGCCCTAAGTAGAGAGCAGTGCAAATATCAATCAAAAGTGTTCAAGTTCTGCCCCCCATGCCCTTTGGTCTGTTGGATGTACTTTCTCTTACAAGACCTATGCCTTGTATTCATTCAGTAAGATAAAACTTTTTTAACTTACAATAAGATCTAGGCATACTTCAAATCTCAAACTAAGTAAAAAAATGTATAGCTAAGAATTGTTGCTAACTTACCTTCGCCCTTTTGCTGTTGAATGAAAAACTGTCTAATACTGAAGTATTTGTTCTTGGCATGGTATGTTACAGTAGTTTGACCATGTCTCTCGGTCCACCTAACTTCGGCTTTTCCCTTAAGTTTCACGTAAAGAGAGTCAATTTGGCAGTCTTTTGCCATTTCAAGTGTAATCCGTCCAGATATGAAATCTCCGTTTGTAAAATAGTTTTCATTGTTAATAGGGTCGTAAACAACAGATATCTTCTTTACGGTGGACGACATTGCGTATTTGTTAGTTCCCTAGGTTGCAGTAACAGGCACGATCTAGCGTTGTCTGTTCTTACGTGTAGTGAAGAGGGTGTGTCAGAAACATTTGTAAATATCTATATGGCGCAAGGCTCACATGAGCAAATATAGCACATAGAGGAAGCACCATGATAACAAATTATCTCCATAGCCATGTAGTTGAATGTTTCCGGAAACCTCACCTGCAATAAACTATGCCACTATATACATATTTTTTTTGTATATGTCGTCATTACATTTCGAAAATAGTGCCGTAATACATGCAAGCCAAATAGTGCAACTACTAGTAACATGACGAGACACATGAGACAAAGTGAGAAAGGTTTACGTATATTGCACATGGCAACCTTTAACCTGAACTCAATAGTACTACCTGCAGGCTTATTATTATTTATATCTGCTGCCACCTCAAGACGAAGATGAGGAATGCACTATAAGTGCGGCTAAAGCATAATTTACAATACAACCTAATTTTCATTATATATATACTGTATATATATACTGTACACACACACACACACACACACACATACACACACATATATATATATATATATATATATATATATATATATATACACTTTACATGGGGCAGCACGGTGGCGCAGTGGTTATCGCTGTTGCCTCACAGTAAGAAGATCCTGGGTTCGATTCCCACCAGAGGACCTTTCTGTGTGGGGTTTGCATGTTCTCCCTGTGTTAGCGTGGGTTTCCTCCGGGTACTCCGGTTTCCTCCCACAGTCCAAAAACATGCAGGCAAATTGGTGACTCTAAATTGTCCATAGGTGTAAATGTTTGTGTATATGGTTGTATGTCTATGTGTTAGCCCTGCGATGGATTGGTGATCTATCCAGGGTGTGCCCTGCCTCTCGCCCTAAGTCAGCTGGGATAGGCTCCAGCCCCCCGCAACCCTGCATAGGATAAGCGGTTCTGATAATGGATGGATGGATGGATATTTTACATGGAGCCAGCATTTATTGTTTAAGTAAAAGGAAGAAAATGTTCCACAGGTTTTACAAGCATTATCTATATAAAGTATTTGTTAGAAGGACAGCCACATGCACAAGTTACAAGGGCATTTTCAGGTGAAAATACATTAAACAAAAAAATTCATATATAAAGACACAACACAATATACAGTACAAGATAGAAAAGGTCTAGAATATAAGTATTAGTGACTGACAGCACACAGTTCTAGAAGCAGTCAAAGAAACAAAAAAACACAGAAACTCAGAAGCATGAACATTAAAAATATTAATGTAAACATTACTTCAAATGGATGGAGCCAACCGACCCAGTTCAAATGTTCTTATGGAAATCAAACAAAGTCTCCTGCAGTTTGTACACGCACCATCCTCCACCACAACAGGTTACAAAGAAATGTCCAGCCAAAAACACGAACCACCACACAAAACTCATTGCACATCTTATGTTAATTTGAATTGTCAAGAAAGTCTGTTTGAGTTAGTTTTGATGGTAATGTTGCAGCATTTATATCAAAATAAAAAAAGTATTCTCGAAATATTTAGACATTCAAATTGATTATTAAAACAATTACCAAGTGTGCCAAACTGAATGCAGGTTCTCAGCTTTACATTCAGTTTGTAGTTTTATAATACACGTTTTGCAAACCAGTGAACATAACTCACTGCTTTACATTCAGCTTGTAATTTATTAACATCCTTCAAGCAAAACATTGGTTGCTACATTGCACTTTTTTGAATATTGCCCTCCTACATTGACACATCTCAAAACACTTTTAGATAATGAGTTCACTAATAAATCAGGAGGAGGAAGAGGAGGAGGAGGTGACGTAGGACGGGAAGGAGAGGAAAGAGGAAGGGGAGTCAGGAAAACAATACAGTAAGTGATGACTGCAAATCAGTGACAGTGGTTGACCATGTTGTCAACCTTTTGGTGAGCATGAGGGAGGCTGGGCAACAGGTTCAATCAAATCTGAACCTCTATACTATAGCAGGTATCTTCCAGATACTTTCAAATGTGGCCCAGTTGGTAACTGTGAGTCCCATAGTGTTACTGGTACAAGAATACATTCTGTACTTTCATAATGAGATGGATCTATCACTAGACCCACACAAATACATATATGTGGTTTTCTGCTGTGCATTTGGTGTTTCAGATGTGTTAGAGTATACTTTACATATTTTGACACCTGTGCATATGTTTGTTTATTGCATTTATGATAAAACATCAGTTCAAACTGCTATGCTTTGTACACAGCAATTCATTGTTGGTGATTCATGTTCTAATTCAAATTATAGTTTGTGCATGGTATAAATGCAAAAACTAATAGTTTTAAAATACAGTAGTTTGAAGAGTTTTGCAAGAACAGTTTGCTGTTACAAAAGAAGCATGAAGCTCTGCGGGTGTGGTGAAAGGTTTTGTGATTAGTTTTTTGAGTTGTGCATACAAAGCATAAAGTTATAGAGAATGGCATGAGAAAATGAAAGTGAAGAAAACTTTTTATTTTAACTATTGCTCCTATGGTATTTCATCTGAGTAAGTCATTTGAATCTGTGTTTCAGATTGAACTTTTCTTGGTATGAATGCAAAACACGTCAACCTGTAACGCGAGTAGTGTCACAGTGTTGTGTCTAAGGTTTGAATAACGTGCACATGTTAATGAAATTTGTGTCATAGCAATTACAGAAGGCTGTAATTAAGACTTAGATTCTTAATTTGAAATTAGTCAAGTCAAGTGTAACGTGCTAGTAGCATTTTGCAAAGATAATACATTGATGGTATGTATCTTTGTATGTTCTATTAACAAATTAGCTTTGATTTTTTGTTTACTTTATCGAAGCAATGAAAAAAATATCAAACTTAACACAATGTGGTGCCTTTTTTATTATTATTATTTATTTAAGAGTTTTATTCCTTTCCTATTTGTCAAATATGTGAAAATACAAACCTTTACCTAGCAATGCAACAACCAATAATTATGACTGATATTCTTTAGTTTATTTATGATCTCCCCACCCAGTCAAACTCCCCTAGGATTTACCATCAACATTAGGCAAGGAAGGGTACATTCCATAGGCTGGTGGAGGCGCAGAAGGTTCTGTAGCCGTTTGGTATGGGGGTGGCGGGCTGTTCAATACTGGTTGGTTTGGGATCCCGGGTGTCGGAAAATCTGAATTAGAGGGTCCACAACAAAAACTAGAGTATGGTGGGACCTCGTCATTTTCAGGAGACTGAGAGGCGTGGAGAATTACCACTGGAAATTTGATCTCAGGGTCTTTGGCATACCTTACATCCAAATATACCTGTGTAAAAAGCATTGTTTTAGTGGTTGTATAACAGCTAAAAGTATCACAAAATAGTAAAACATTGAATAGACATAAAAAAAATTGATCAATTGACTTTGTTTTTATTTTAAAGATAGCACACATATTCTAATTGATTTTATATCCTACATGTGGTAAGCTCACACCAACATACCCTCTACATTAAAGTTGATTAAACACATTTACAACAGCATATCACAGTAGTAATTCAACTGCTAAATTGTTGTTCAAACACCCACTCAGCTACATGTACTACATACTTACCTCTAAACAACAGTAAAGAAATACTTACCCTGAGCCTGTACTCGGATTTCAAGATGTTGCAATTCAGGATGGACGTCTCCAAGGTGAGAGGAATGTTGATGATTCTGGTCACAGTCTGACTCGCGGAGGGTGGGATTGGATCGCCCACCTCTTTCAGAATGTCTTTGGTGCAGACCCTTCTCCTTCCTCTTGCAAAGAAACTGTGCTTTTTGTACAGACAGAACTTGGGCTTGATCTCACGTGATGAATTGTTCTGGATGGAGGCCACAACTGTTATTCCCTGCCCTGCAGAGAGAATAACATTAAATATACACTGGTGAGGTTGGATTCACAGATAGTCAAGCAAACATGGTTCTAATTAAATCTAAAACGGAACTTCCAAACATACTTAATAGTTGTATGTGTTAAAACTATTGAACATGGACATAAAAACATAATTTTTAAGTAAAAACTTGACTGCATTAGAACTTTTTTTACATCAATTAACTAGCATGTGTAGGTGGACGATTCAGAAAAACAGGGTGCATGTTTGAAACAAACGTTGAGCTACACAATCCTCAGGCATCCCATGGTGCAATAGTCTTAACCAGAGATGTAGGGAAATACAAGGACAGAAATATGTGTACTCCCTAAGCAAAGTGAGCAAAACTCCTTTATGATTGCGACCTTGATGGTAACCAAGTTTGTCAATATTAACATCCATGGTCACTGTTCCTGAAGAAAATAGCATTTTCTTATCCTTGGTTCCATGCTGTGGGATCTACAAGCAAACATGCAGCATACATTTAGAACACTCTTGTCATACTAACAATCTACTAGCAAGCATACACAATTGATTTTAATAGTGCCCTGTGTTTTGAAACATATAAATGGAACCACTTCTGGGGGTCACACAGGCATATACAGGTACAATGCACTATTGATTGAATAACAACGCATGTATTGTGTGAGATGGCAGTGAAAGTGCGCAAGCTATGATCATACCATCAGTTCAGAGACCGTTGGCCCAGCATTGAGAATTCCTTTGGACACAAAGTTGAGTTCAGATTGGGCTTTGCTATCAATCCTCATTGATCTACTGAGTCTAGCCTCCAATATGTAAATAATCTTTCCATACGAGCCACGGAAAGAAGATGGCGGATCTCTAAAAATGAACCAACAGAAAACAGTGTTAGGTAATAATGATAATAAACACAGACATCAAATAGAGTACAACATAACAAAGAATGCTCTTTAAACAAATAGACAGTTCTCAATATATATACAAGATTCATGTGTGTATTAAATAACATAAAATAGATCCTGCTAAATACTGCATTACTGTTATTTAACTGCAGGAAAATGCTGCATATCTTAATCGTCAGGTATTTCTACTGGGATTATAAAGAACAGAAGGAGTCTGGCTCGAAAAGACTTGGATAATAATTTTTACCAATTTACATGTAAAAAAAAAAAAAATGAAACATGGCCTATATGTATGGTAAAACTTACCCATTTATAATTGCACAATATAATGTTTCTGGAATAGATAATTGATCATAAATTTACTGAATGTGGCTACTGATGGATTCAATAATGTAATGCCAGAATGATTGTCAAAAGCATCAACTCAACCTTTTCTCAAAATTCAGATGACACATATTCTAAACATTATACAATTAAAGGCATACAGGTTAAACTGCCATGCGTTCGCAAACTATAGCTATAACTGTAACATAAATATCACGTGTTGAAGCTGACAGGCTTGTTTTGATGAAAAATACTTACTGTTCGGGGATCTGAAAAGTGAATGGGTAGGTGTGGATTCCTGGAGTCACTACATTGCAGTCTGAAAAGCACAGTGCAAATTATGTATGTGAGTGTTGTTTCAAATTACTGCTTATATCTAATTGCATAAAATTGAGCACTGTTTAAGATACTTTGCGATGCTCTTGACATAGCAACTTTGCAAGCAATTGGGGGAGTGGGACGGATGGTTAAATCAAATTTAAAAATCCAAAAGTGCTTTCTCTACAAACAGTGTCAAAGCAGAGCAAACCCAATCACTATGACATAATTTTCAAAACGCTTGCACTTTTTCCATCCAATAGGAGTATATAATCAATCATAGCACAACAACTTTCAAAGTACCAATAGATGATGGCATTGCAAAACCAGGATTATTTTTCATGTTACAATTCTCCCTTCATACAACAGGCAAAATTAATTAAAAAAATTGTATATGATTTACTGCAATTTCCATTATCTGTGACCTACTCCAAAATGCTAGGTAGTTTCTAATGTGAAAATCATATTAGCATTTTTACTGTAGTAGGTACTGTAAAATGTAATGAGCCATCTTCACTTTATAGAATGTACAGTGCAAATACAACAAAGTGAAAGAATTACTGCAGTAAAAACTTGATTACAACAATCTTTACACATTTGCCTGTGGCCACCAAAGATCCACCATGAATTACATTTTGCTCCAAATGTGTAAAATATTAATAATTACATTAAGAATAAAAAAGGAGAAAGATTGCACATTCCTGTCCTAATCTATTAAATCTACAGCATTTGGCCACAGGTTCTGGTCCACGTCCCATCTTATGTGGTCCCTCAATTTGCACCTTGGATAAAAACACAAGAGGGACATTCTGCCATGCGGTAAAAGTCATCTCTAAGAAGAAAACAACTCCTCAATATTGTTGAGGAAATACAGGTATGAGGAAGGAAAAGAGAAACCTGATACTCTTCTCCCATGCCCAACTACTCCTTTCCCTTGTTCTTCCAAACATTCGTATCTGCTCCTGTGTTTTTCTGAATCCATGCTTATTAGCTGTTTTCAATAAAGATTTCAGCTGCTGTTGTTGCACAAGTCTAGGATTCTGTGATTAACATTGTGAACATGTTTTCCTTCCTAGCATGCTGTGTGAAAACGTTCAACAAGACATTTCCATTGGGAAAGCCATTTGATATTTGGTAACCTTGTTTGTAAAGAGATAAGCATTTTAGAAACTTAATTGATTGCCCACTGTGATAACATGAATTGTGTTAGTGGTAAAGTTCACAGTCAGATGGATGTTGTGCCACTTATGGTAAGAGTTTGGAAAATGTGACTACAGATTATACAAAATATATCATTTGTAAATACAAAACAAAACAAAAAAACCTGTTGGCTGATTAGAACTTTAGCCGTTTTACTTACATGCTTGACCATTTTGACCAGTCAAAAGTGTTTGGTAGTCTTGCCCTAAGTAGAAAGAAGTACAAATGACAATCAAAAGACCGGGAAACTGGCTCGAACATTTATAACACAGCTTCGCTCTTGGGCTAAGTTATAACCTCTATTTTAATTTGGGGGCACTCTAACACAGAGACATTTGTATTATTGGTAAACACTTTTTTGAAGAAATGTGCTTCATTGCAAATAATAGTGCCTCACTTACCTTTGCCCTTTTTTTCTTGAATAAAAAACTCTTTAATACTGAAAAACTTGTTCTTGGCATAGTATACCACCGTAATTTGACCATACTGCTCGGTCCACAAGACTCTGGCTTTTCCCTTAAGTTTCACGGAAAGAAGATCAATTTGGCAGTCTTTTGCTATCTCCACCGTAATTCGTCCTGATATGTAATCACCCTGGGTAAATCTATTTTTTTCATTGATAGGGTCATAAACAACAGACATGTTTTACTGTGGAAGACATCGCGTATGTAAAGTTTCACATAGCCACATGTAACAGGAGCGCTATTTTTTGTCTGTCTGTCTGTCTGTCTGTCTGTCTGTCTGTCTGTCTGTCTGTCTGTCTGTCTGTCTGTCTGTCTGTCTGTCTGTCTGTCTGTCTGTCTGTCTGTCTGTCTACC
>JAVQJS010022592.1:0-10000 GCA_036024795.1 Galaxias rostratus | reverse complement strand
CTTATCTTCAGGGAAATCAGCTGTGGTGTCAGCATTTGGGCTGAAGTGTTGTCTAAGCATCAAGGTCCTGGCGCATATATTATACTTCCATGGATAATAAATAATCGAGTGTCAGCCATCCTAGGACACAAGGTTTACATAATGTCTTGTAGGAGATCCATTAAATAATCATCCTTCAGATGACTCCTAAAAGTTACTCTATCAAAAACATTGACGGACAACAGTTACACTAGATGAGAGGGGGCACAACATATTCGGGAGGCAGAGTCTTATTCAAGTGTCCAACAATCTGTTATGGAGCAAATACTTAAAATACCGAAAATAAAAGTTTCCCCAATTACAACAAATGGCAAAATCTTCAGTCTGATGATCTCATCGATTTATATTTGCCAACATTATCATGGCCAGTGGACTCAATGAAGGGACATATTAACCTTTCAACACCCCTACTGGAGCAAGGTTCTGTGGAATCATTTCACAGACCCGGTCTCGTTACGACGGTTTAGTTTCCCAACAGCCACATTTTGCTGTGACCATGAGTTCTGCCAGCAGTGCCGACTGTAGTAAACGCTCACTCTAGAGAACAGTAAACGCTCTACTCTGGAGAGTCGTAAACACGGGGCCATCTGAGCAGCGCCACACTGACAGGCTGCCCTGGCGTCCCCAGAGACAGGCCATTTCAGCTATGGCCCCTCCAGGCCCCCTTACAAACGTGGCCTCTTAAGATTCAAAGAAACACATTTTTATTTTCCTCACTAAATACGGCAGTGAAAGGACACAGTTTAGTTGGTGTGACGTTAATTCATGGTAAAATGAAATGGGGCTCTTGTGAGTGCAGACACCACAAATATTATTCCTCTACCTGTCTTTCCTACTGTACCAAGAAATTTTGCAGTACAAAATCAATACCATCAAATGTCCGTTTTATAAAACTACAATGACGTAGTGCTCAAAGATACAGGACTGCTGCATGCGCACAATTGAACATGCTTTCATTGTCCCTCAAAAAAAATTATTTTCTTTTTTTTTTCTTCTTATTCTGCCCTGTGTGTTTCTCATGTGCTGCTGACTCTGAACTACATCTGGACCATAGTTCACTGGACTTTCCTCCGGCCCTTCCCAAGTCCTCCGCTCACTGTGTCGGGGTCAGTGGCTTTTTCACCCTTCCCCTTCCGCTGCCAGTACCCAGGCCATAACCTCTGTGTATACACTCAGCAGAGGCTTCAGTCCCCTCTGCCTCCTGGAGCGGCCCGTCGAGCTGTCAGCACCTTTCTTATTAGGTGCTAAGAGAGCTCTGCAGAGGTGGCATCTCAATCTCCTCTCCCCTGCTCTACACAGTGCTGGCAGAGCCACAGGCCTCACAGAGAACCTGGAAAAACACTTAGGACTCGGGTCTTGGTGTCCAGGTGAAACCAAAGCAGGCAGATAAATACCCACTTCCACATACGGTAGAGCTAAGTTACGGGGCTAGACAGACTGTGACTGCCTCCCTACCCCAGCTTGCTCCGATGATGCAGTGTGTTTGGGCTACACTCTGACATAAAGCAAATACGGTGTAATAGATTGCAAATGAACCGCGCCATGGACACCACCAATTAATCAAAAGGCAGATTGCTGTACTTTCTCCCCACTATCGCAGCAAAAAAAGGAGCGCATCGCACCTCCTTAAAATAAATGGATTGTATCTGCAGTTAATTATCATTTACGATGGGGTCTCTTTGGGATGTTTCCACAGCTTAAGGAAATGGCTGCCCAAGTGGAACGAGGGGGGAAAGCTCTGAGGTGCCGCACATTTGGATTGGAGATCAGCCTCATGTAATTACACAGCCAGTCATCGCCACCAAGATCAATTGCATGTAATCAGGGGACCATCTCACAGAAAATCAAGGGGTTATTCATTCACTTGAACAAGGGAACCTAGGTACATGGGTACCATGTGACTTGGTTCCCAAGTGACAACATAGAACATAGTTTTAGCTTTAAGATGTAGACTCTAAACTGTTGCCACTGTAGACCGTTGGTATGTAGGGTGTGTAGAATTCTTCCTGGCCATTGTCACAGACCAGATTTGGCACATCTAGTCAGCACCATCTGGCACAACTATATCAGACATTCAACATCTTGCGTATAACGGGTTGTATTTCCCTGATATCCCCAACTTAGCAGGTGCGAGCAATCAGAGCTCATTGCTGGTTGGTGTATTGATGTGTGTTGGTAGATTCCAGTGCCCTGCATTGGCAAGGACCCAGACCATGCCCTGCTCCTTTTCCAAGTAGCACAGAGAGACACAGAGCGCTCACACCATCCCTTGCCCATGGGGATGGGTCCTATTGATTTGCTCTCGTTGGATAAAGATAGACCCAACTCCGCAACAGTACCGGCTGCTGCGAAAAAGAATCCACATGTAAATCAAGGCTAATGCCATACACACACACACACACACACACACACATACACACACACACCCACACACACACACACACACATAAGCACACATGCATACAGTATCAATTCTTCATTATTGTATATGCAGTGAATTATGCACAGTATATGCAATAAATGGACTGAGATAAGATTGATGCAAGACCTCCAAGGGTCCGCATGCATCCACCATTGTGTGGCCAACGCAGATTTGGAACACGATTCTAATGCTATTTGTCATAATGGTTTTTTTGCGTTGGATCTACTCGATCCAAACTGACAACAACAACGAAGTTACACCAAAGTGTGGACACCAATTACTCCAAAATGCGTAATAAGTATAAAAAAATTAAACAAACAGTCAACAGTCTATTGATTACATCTTAACAGACTGAACTGTAGAGGCTGAAGTGACACTCTGACTGAACATTGTACTACTGTTATCCAGCACTATAAATAGACAATATTCACAGTGGAAGGTCGTTAGGGAGACGTAAAACAATGCAGTGGTACAAACTGAAATATAATTTTACCACTTTGATCCGTTCCGAGCAACAGACAGCGTTCCCTTTGACCCCGGGCGAAGTGAGTCTTACCTGATTCGACATGAGGGGGTCCTACGTGGCAGAGGATCTTTGTCTGCGCGCCGTTGTTCCGTAACAGATATGGCAGCCACCGCGGTGTCACTCTATGGGGGGACCTGACAGCCAAGCACAGGTGCCGCCGAAGGGAAAAAAACAAAAAGCTTCGAGTGTCAGTCAGAGAGGGGTGACAATGTGCTATATACCATACAGCTGTCAAACGCAGGGAGAGATGCTAGTAGAAGAAATGTGAGGGGGGGGGGGGGGGTTACTGTCTTGGGGGGTAGCTGTCAGTAGTCCCAGCTTCTTACCATCCGTCTCCAGAACCACTGACTTTATGAGATTGCTGTTATATTTTTACCCCAAAACGTACCCTCCTCCGCCCCCACCCCCCCAAAAAAAATACAATAATATAAGGTCAGTGTTGATTTTCTATATCATGTGAACTTCAAAAGGGTTGGACCCTACTGTTTAATCGTCCCTGGGCTTCAAGAAGGCTCTCTAGAATTAAAGTTATTACTATTGTTGTGTTATTGTGCTGACAGTAAAGCAGGGTGGCGCTTTGGATGTCCACCACCAGAGGGTGCCACGGCAACAACTAATATCAGCCTGGACTCCATCAGTCGTGATGGTTCCTGACAAAAGATGGTGGTAACCATGGAGAAGAGACGGGGGCCTTTGTGTTTATCAAGTCACATGGATACAGGTCTTATCTCTGTCCGTGCTGCTGGACATTATATTCAGATTACATCAAACACAACGCATCCCGGTTTTGGAATGATCCATTAGGATGAGGGATCCAGCTTTGTTTCAATACTCTTGAAATCATGCATTCGTTAAAATGACAAGCAGGTGTGAGTGGCTGTGTTGGAGTGCTGTGAATAAATTTCGTGCGTTTTGTCGTGCGTTTTGTGAGGCTGTTTTAGGACGGAGCGTGTGGTGCGTGTGAGGGTGGAGGTTTGGAAAGGGCTGGGGAGCCTGTCAGGAATCATGAGGAGGGACAGCATGCCGTGATATGGCCGTGCGCACAAGCCAGCTAACGCCATGACAACCTTGGTTGAAATTATATTGACTAAAAGACCCTTTTGTTCCGTAGATGGTAGACAAAATATATGGCAGATTTTAAAACTTGAAACCATTTAAGCAATTTTTTTTACTGCAGGTATTGCAGTAAAATATTTTTGTTTTGTTCTCTTTGTGTGCACCCTGAACGTATTGTGTATGTCATTACTGTAGACACACACATTGCTGGCATTAGGTTTGCATCGCCAGTTATTGCTTGCCTGTAATGACTGACTCCACAGACCTAATGGACCCGAAGCATCTTTGTACTCAGTTGGGTTTTCATTATTTACTCGTCTAAAGGATATTCCTCATTACTGGTGAGTATTAGTTTGGGGAAACGCATCCTTCGTCTCGATGGTTTTAATGTTCAATTACTGTTAATCTGGAAGAACGTTTAGTTTGTTTGAACACGCTGTGTGGGCTACTCCTCTGTGTGCAATGATCAGAGCAAAGTCTGCCTCTTTCGTCTTTCACGGCAAACTTCTCAGGCAAGTTCGGGTCGAAGTCTCTGTAAATGTTCCCGGGGACTGCAGGAGCCCCCCCGTGGCCGCAAAGTGCCTGATAAAGTGGGCTAATGTTGCCTCCGGCCCCCCCTGTGCTCCATATCCGCGCGACAGGGATATCCAGGGTCAGATGGAGCTGCTGTAACCCTTTTGTCCTGATGTAGTTTGGCCGGTGTTCAGAATGCGGAGGGGGCGGTGCTTCCCCCTGTGGGAGCAGCACTATCCTTTCCCTTTAATGAGGTGCCCTAGGAAAAACTGAAACTGCATTAGTTCTGTCAGGGAGGCTGCAATGACTTCAGAAGACACGGACGTTATTGTTTCACAGCATTTCTTTTCCACTGAAACAACTTGTTGTTGTTTGTTGGTTTGAATCACCAGAAAGGTGGTGTAATTAAGTGGGTTATCAATGGAAATGGATGGGAGGATCCCTGAAAAACAAACACCAGGCGAAGGAGAGGCATAGACTCTGGTGGGGAGGGCAAAGCTGCTGGCTTTAAGTGAAATCGTCCCCGCTGGGGATCTTTCCAGCGGTTTTCCCAACATTTCCCAAAAGACGGAGCGCTCCGCAAAGCTCTTCCCAGAGAGCGGTTCCTTTTCGAATGCTGTGCTCGACTGAGGTCGGGGAACGGGCCTCCGACTGGGTGACATCAGCCGTTCTAATCCAGGCTATTCCACGCACAGAACTCTCACAGCGGGTGGCGGGAGTTTCCGGAATTCGAATGTTCAATGGATTTGCACTTCAACGCAGTTTGTGTTTGTATTGTGTTCGTATGAAATATAAACCAAACGGTGCCCGCGGAGAGGCAAAAACGAATAAACACAAAGTTTGAAAAAAGTCTGCGTGTCTCCAGCTCCCTCGATTTTTTTTGGGCGACTCACATTTGTTGACATAAAGGGTAGCTCTCAGACACTGCTAGCGAGTGTCTAGACAGCCTCTGAGGTAATATCTATTCTTTTCTCTGCCTGATCCCCCCCCCCCCCAAGCCTTCAGGCACTGTGCTCTGTAAGAGCTCAGGGACTCACCCTTTGAGCTTCCACGACACAGAGCCCCAGTGCCATGTAACCTAAGACCACTCTGCTAGTGCGGACTCTGGCCCTCAGACCAGACAAGTGTGCTCATCTCTGAAGGGGCTTTGTCCATCATAACCCAAACGTGACAAAAGGTCAGACGAGGATCAATATCTGAAGAGAAGGGGCCGGTAAAGAAAAATGGAGTCGTGTTATGAGAGACATTAGCGGCAGAGTCATACAGGGTTATGGTGGTCACGGGGGAAGGAGTGAGAGACTGAAGCTAACCACGATTCTCTGTTTTTCTCAGCCCAAATGCCTCGAGACTCGATTTTGATGTAGATTATGAAAGTTATGAGAGTAGCGATAAAGAAGAAAGGTCTGCAGAGAGATAGCAGCACTGGAAAAAAAAATTGGTTTCGGAAACAGCAACGTGTGGCTCCAAAAGGCTTTAATGGTGTTTGATTCATCCTTTGGATCGAATATGGAGGGGATGTTTGATAATGGCTATTTCTCCTGGGTTGGTTTTGTATCTGCGGTCATAGTTTCTAATGAATCTATTATTGACATTGGCTGGTCCACCTACCTTTCTTTCTTTCTCTTTCTTTCTTTCCTTCTTTCCTTCTTTCTTTCTTTCTTTCCTTCCTCCTTTCTTTCTTTTGTTCTTTCCCTCTTTCTTTAAACATTTTACCATGCACACCCCCACACCCACACTCACACCCAAACATCTGTCATGCTTTTCTCTCTCCCCCTGCTCTCCACAGTCTGGCCTGTGCCTTATTGATGGAGTAATTTGCCCAGAGATTGTGCGGAGGCCTCTGGGGCGCTATGTGTATTAATTACCACCTATTCATCTGGGGCCGTTCAGCCGTTCAGCCTGCCCCACAGCAGCAGTCCTGGGCCAATGCCTCACAGTGGCGGCCACAGCCCGCTAGCCTGCAGCACGCATCCGAGAACTACCCCACTGGTGTGTCTAGGTGTGCGTGCGTGCATGTGTGTCCGTGTGTGTCCGCGTGCGTGCGCGCCAGCTGGAAAGACAAGAGAGGCAGGAGATTTAAGAGTGGCTACAGTTTGGTGATTACATCGTTGTCGACATTTGGAGCGGGCTCAAAACCAACACCATTCGTCTTCGCTCCCTGGACAGCCGGAACTCTGAGCCAGGCCCCACACCAAGGAGAGCCACTCAATACAACGACGGCCACCACCGCCGTTTCCCCGGCAATATGAGATCTCAGGGCTCCATCCACTAGGGCACGCTGGGAATGTATTGCTTTATTATAACTTCTTAAAAGCCAACTTATTCCGAATGACTTTGATACCATAACACACCGTTGGCCTCATTGACGGTTGTCATGTTTGGATCGATATTTCATATCATATTTCAGATGATCATTGTAAACGTAATTGTGCTGTGTGGATTGGATTCAGATGATCTCGCCGTGTCATTCAGACGAACGCGGCGACAAAAAAAAAAAAGTCACGATTTCAACGTAGGTGCGTGAACTGTCTGTGACCCGTCTTCCGTGTACGAGAGAGACGCAGAGGGAACAAAGGGAACGATCGGAGAGAGGAGCGAGACGGGGATGAAGCAGAGACTCCCGATCCACTCGACGGCAGGCAGGAGGGAGCCGGGAATGACAGCCCCGTGGTACAGTTTACGAGAAGCGGCACAAGGTTGTTTTCTTCCTTTTTTTAAGAGACAAAGAACAAAGGCAAAGAGAAGTGGAGCCCGGGAAAGAGAAAAGGGGTGAGGTAGTGAGGAGGGGGTGAGGGGGGGGGGGAAGGGGGTGAGGGGGAGGGGAGGGCCTGGAGAGTGACAGGGGATCAGGCTGAGCGACTGGCCGACGGGCATTTCTTAAATCAGCTGAAGTGTTTGATGTGACTGATGGAAATGGGATTTGCCGTCTCTTCTGGTACAAACACACACACACACCCACCCACCCAACCACCCACACACCCACACACCCACACACTCACACACACAATCTGTCAATCATTCAGACACACTTTGGGACGTAACGACAGGCATCCATACTGTATTAACATTATTCAAAACATTTTCACCCTCTCTTCGGGCGGCTGCTTTTTCACTCTTAGTATCTCTTTGATACCCCCCCCTCTCTCTTTCTTACACACACACACACACACACACATACCAATGTGTAGGAGGATTGTGGTTGACCGTCTGCCGCAGCAGAGGCTCCCTGACCGACACGACAGTGACAAGCCACTCCTGTGTAACCTACTGACAGGGTGGGAAGGGGGGGGGGGGGGGGGAGGGGGGCGGGCACTGGCTCCGTAAAGGCAGGGTCACAGAGGTCACTCAGCGTCCATCTCCAGAAGGCTGCCCTAGCAAATTGCCGCCACTCCGGCCATTAAACCGTGGGCACTCCTCAGCTGAGTGATGGCCTGTGATGGGAACAGCTTGACAGAAGGGGGGGGGGGGGGCGCAGTGGCGTCGGGTCTCTGCTCCCTCCCCTCCCACCTCAAGTGGAACATCGTTCCATGTCATCCCATGCCCCTCACCTTAACACGTCCCCACCACTCGCACCCCATCCCCTCTCTTTTTGACAGCCGTGTTTGATCGGCCCCACTACCACCACGGTACACGCCCCCCCCCCCCCCAACACCACTCTTGTCATGGCTTCTAGCACTCCTGTAATCAACCACCGGCTGAGTGAGTGAGTAAGTGTGTGTCTGTGTGAGTGCGCAACTTCAGCCTCCCCCTGGGTTAGAAGTTCCCCCAAATCTGTGCGGGGTATGAGTCTGCTATCTGAGACGAGGTTCTTTTCGAGATGGTATGTGGGCCTCTTGGCAGGAGAGACGGGATCCGTCCGGGAACGCCGCGCGTTGGTATTCACATCTGGAGAGACGGGATCCGTCCGGGAACGCCGCGCGTTGGTATTCACATCTGCTGCTCCTCGTTAGCTATCTCATTAGAGAGGAGAGAGAGACCCAGTTGTCTCTGATTGCGAAACTCTCCCTTTGTCCGACGCTCCCCCTTCCGTTCGTGCCGTTACCTTTCATTTCAGTCTCTCTCTCTCTCTCTCACTCTCTCTTGCTGCCCCCTCTCTCTCTCTGCTCTCTCTCTCTCTCTCTGCTCTCTCACTCTCTCTCTCTGCTCTCTCACTCTGTTCGGTCTCCATTTATCAATAATGCTCTTCTCTCTCTCTCTCTTGCTGCCCCTCTCTCTCTCTCCCTCTCTCTCTGGTCTCACTCTGTTCAGTCTCCATTTATCAATAATGCTCTTCTCTCTCTTTCTCTTTCTCTGTCACTCTCTCTCTCTCTCTCTCCCTTGCTGTCTGTCTGTCTCCATCGGTCTTTGTTTCCTCACTCCCCCACTCTCTCTCTCCCTCATTCCCTCGCTCACTTCCCCGTGTTTGTGTGTGAGCCGCCGTTCAGTCGGCCCCTGGCTGTCTACTGATTGTAGATAATTACAGCTATTTGATGGCAGCTTTTCACATCCAGTCCTGCCTGAGAGCACTTACCGAGGTGGAACACAGAGGCCAGGGCTCTCGTTTCTCTCTCCAGATAACTAAGTTCCTGGTGACACAATCAATAGGACAGAATCCATTCGATATTTGAGAGACTGTCTGTCGACTGAGACTGTCAACTGCAAACCAAAGCTAGCGAACAGCCTCCCAGCGTCTGTGTCCTCTTCGAGGGTGTCACTTTGTCTTGAAAAGCTATGGGGACTCAAGGTTCTGATGAAAGATGTATTCATTGTCTTCAGCATTTGTGATTTTAACCAATTGAACTGGGTGGAGGCAGGGGGAGGAAGTCAGAGTAGATTGTTTAGGCGGGAAAATAATCGCATGCAGCTGCATCAAAAGGACATCGAGCACAGAGATGACAACGCAAAGGTACACAAAACAACGTTCATACATAGCACCCACATCTGCAACAACATGTCAATCAAACACAACCGATTTCGTACCTGGGGTGGGCAGGCACCAAAGTTGAAAGTTCAGTTGTATTTGTCACATGTACACTGACAGGGAAACGGACACTCCCCAACTCCGTATTGTGCCACTATAAACATCGAACGCCAGTGCATGCCATTCAGCCCAGCAACAACACTATCCAAAATCTCTGCACTGAAATATTATACCATAGACACAACTGAAGAATGGATGTGTGCAAGTTTAACTATTGATGGTAAATCCAACTCACCTTTAGGTGTGTGAGCGAATTAAACTGCCTGTTGCGTCAACGCTGCATACATTTGGGACGTTGGATAAACAGTTAGCACAGGGGTCTGGAACCTTTTTGACTAAGAGAGCCATAAAAGCAAAAAATTTGAATTTTTTTTTCAGTGAGAGCCATATATTATATTTTAAAAGTGAATTCAACTAAAAGTAAGTATAATAAGCCCCTGAAGTTATTCTTTTTAATTAAATAATGTTTGTGGCAATGCTAGTG
>JAVQJS010022588.1:0-26668 GCA_036024795.1 Galaxias rostratus | reverse complement strand
GCGTGGGTTTCCTCCGGGTACTCCGGTTTCCTCCCACATTCCAAAAACATGCAGGTAAACTGGTGACACCAAATTGTCCATAGGTGTGAATGTGTGTGTGAATGATTGTATGTCTATGTGTTAGCCCTGCGATGGACTGGCGATCTGTCCAAGGTGTACCCCGCCTCTCGCCCTAAGTCAGCTGGGATAGGCTCCGGCTCCCCCGCGACCCTGCATAGGATAAGCGGTTCTGACAATGGATGGATGGACAAATCAAGTAAATGAGATGAGTGTCCCCACCTAATCACCTTGATAAGAGCTAAGCATGTGCTATACTAAACACCAGGCAACCAACCAGGTGGCATTAGCCACCAACGTGGTGGCAGTCTAGAGCACTACATGCCACGACGCCTCCCCGGTCAGTGGTTTGATAAAGGCTACATAAAGGCTCCACATACATATGCTCGCCCACCTTTTAATTGTAACGCTGCTGTGTTTTGTTTGATCCCTGTCTTTTGGACAGGATCCAGCCTGGATTTTTACTCAGAGGATGATAACTAGGTCAACTTATTCCTGTTATGGGGAGGAGTCAGATGGTCTGACGAGCAGGATGCACGTGTGGTGCTGCTCCAAAACCGCCACCATCCTTGTTCAACATTCCAGGAACTTTCCATGCGTAACTTTCCTCTGTAGTGACACAAGCTCTGTGAACTTTAGACAAATCCCCACCATTACTCATTTCCAGGCTACAACTGTTTGACTACTTGTTTGTAATTTCACCCCTCCTCCATACCCAGCCATAAAATGTTACCGTTGTTCATTGTGAATAACATGAGTTCAGTAAGTTAAGAAAAATGTATTGTCTAAATCAGACTAACATTTAATTAGTAAACAAACCTAGGAACTGAAGTATGTGGACACGATACTCCAGATTGAATTCCACATCCAAAATAGATCATCTTGCTACACGGCACAGATGTGATATCAGTCAGGCTACTAAAGGGCATGTTATCTTAGTTGAACATTAGTAGCAACATTATCTTTAAGTATTAAGTAAACCACAGAGCACGTTTAAGATAAACCAACAGGAGTTCACAGGTTAATGCTAAGCAAAAGTTAGTCAATTGGCAGCATTTGTTTTTCTAAACTGAATGTTAACCGGTTACTAACAGATACCAACCTGTGCTTACAGGTTTAGGTTAGGCCTTGATGTAAGTATGGTTTCCAATGTATGACAATGGGCTAGCTGAAAAGAGAGACATGGTTGGATTCCAGCACGTGAATTCTTGTCATTCTTGAGACTGGACCATCGAGATTGTCTGTCTGACTGGATCTCACATTGTCCAAGACAGCTCAACACCTCAGCAGACAATCCTACATCTATTAGCTGGGTAGGCCAAGGACAGATGTGGAGTTAAAAGACTTTCAACGTATGCCAGACATTTCTTAAGGCCTGCCTTATTTGAATGGAACACTCACATTGACATAACCCACCCCCAAAACCCTCACATGCAAATCCAGCTAGACTACACCATAGAATCCAAACCCCACATTAAGTTAAAAAGGACAATCAGATTTTTTAAGTTACAAAAACAACTAACATGAGACATGTCCATTGCAAAACTACCCTGGAGTGGCATATGCACCCATTGTTGAAACAGTGCCAGAGACCAAAGTTAGCAACCAACAGGCACTGGTTAATCTTTATTTAGATATGGCATCATTCAAATAGAACCCAGGACAAGTAATCTGGTGACACCCAACCTCCAAGACCTAGGGTGTATGTGTGCACGAGTCTCTGTACATGAATGGAGGGAGATACAAGGCCTCGAAGCTTCCATTTGGTGCTACATTCCACGCAATATTCAAATGGACACAGAGCCTGTCCAGCCCCCACTAAACAGGACCCAGACCACTACCTCTGTCACTAAAACCAGACACACTCCAGACAACCCGACAAATTGGCCAATTTCAGAACAGAACACAAAATGATTTTTTTTTTTTTTTCAGCTCAATTGTAACAAAATATACACAAAAGGAAAAGCCGACTAAACTATCGGCTGTGACCTCAGCAAAGCTGTTTCTCAATTTGTGTTTTAACACTAAAACCATTCTGGGTCTACATAAAAAAAAACTACCAGCATATAAGATTTATTAGGGGGGGAAGCATGCAGGTTAGGAGTCTGAAGTACCAACAATTAGTAGTTCTTTTCCTGGAATAGGACATATGCAAACCTGTCAGATAATCAAATGAGACAACTATCTGACTGAATTTATGCTATGAGTAATTGGTATATGAGGTGAGAAAGGCAACCATTGAAAAAAGAAAATTACCACCAAAAACACAAAGACTGCGAGGACAAGTCAATGCATGAAAAGTGCCATGACACAGAAAATGTAAGGTGGAGGAGGAGGGTCTGTGTGTATGATGTGGCAAGTGTCAAGCTGTTCAAGAGTGAGGCCGGGCCAGTCTGAGGCACAAGATCACGCGAGCTCACAACAGACTAGACGATGACTAATCTGAAACACGTGTAGGCTTCTCACTGCTCCCCTTCACAGTATGACTTTCCTCTAAGTCCTCAAAACTAGAAACCCCCCACTGCAAAGGAGATTCACAGAAACAACAGTTCTAATATTTCCCCTGAGACTCTCAATTCGTCCTCAAGACTTGCCACATTCTCATTATTCTAGGTGTCTTGCCACAGAAGGGGTGAGATAACGGTAGGCCAGGATAGAATTACCATTGGCCTCCATGACGCATGACACCGTAGCCACAGGTAACAAAGTAGAGTCCCAAAAGAATTGCTGGTGGAATCATCCAAAAGTCAAACAGAACAGCCAAATACATTTCTAACCCCTCACCCCACAGGCTTAACTTAGTGGTAAATTGGTCCACTGTCTCAATGTCAACCTGTTTCTTGGGAAGGGAAATAAAGGCACAGCCCTACAAAGCACTGCTTGCTTACTTCCTGTAGTTAAATTGCGTCACCCTTGGGATTGTCAAATCTTATGTCTAGAGCAATAACGGAAACATTTCCGTTCAAGGAAAGATATGCACTTGCTCTAAGCGCAAACAAGTATAAAATTAGAACAGTATACATTTTTTATATATCGCCATACAAACTGCAACATATCAATCCAAGAAATTCAGAAAGAATATACCTTGTGAGAGTAGTGAGGATCCATGATGCGAGCCAGGCCAAAGTCTCCAATCTTCAGTACCAGGTCATCAGTGTTGACAAACAGGTTTGCAGGCTTGAGGTCACGGTGCAGCACGTTAGCAGAGTGAATGTACTTGAGGCCCCTAAGTAGCTGGTACATAAACAGCCTGGCATGGCCCTCTGAGAGTAGGCCTCTCTCCAAGACCTGACATAGGTCTGTATCCATGTACTCCTGTACGATATAGACAGAGTTCACTTCTGTCAAGGACACCACATCCTCTGTTAGCCTGCGCCCACTTGGACCCAGTGTCTCAAATACCTATATGGTAGGAAGAAAGAGAAAACCATATTCAGTGTTATTGGACAAATGAATACTTGTGTATCTCAGGACGTAACGGCATGTGTAACGTGAGACGTTACTTTTTAATGGTCTTGAAATTCAAAACATTTGTCACACCTTGACGATGTTGTCGTGGTCAAGGCGTCTAATTATCTTGATCTCTCGGAGGGCATGCTTTACGCTCTGGGAGTCTGTAAGTATGATTTTCTTCACGGCTACACGCTTTTCACAGTCTGTGTCAACAGCTGAGAACACCAGCCCATTACCTCCATAGCCAAGAGGCTTCAAATCCATGTACCGTGGGCCCAGGTCAAACCCATGAATGTTCATCAAGGACTCAAACTTTTCTGCCATTATGAGTGATGTGTTTACACAGGTTGTCTGAGATGGCTGACTCACTGGTATGCTGGCTCAATAGGCTTCTATTTTATGATCTGACCAAATTACAAAAAAGAAAATCTCAAGTGAGTTGCTCCCACTTATTTCTGAAAGGGTTTGTCTAACCAAACTCCTACACAGAGGACTACTGTGTCCCCCTTGTCAAGCCCTCACTGTCTGATACAGGACACTGTACTGTAGTCCAAGTGTCTTGTCATCTTATGTAAGGGGGAATTTCTTGAGGATTTAATAATATTGAAGTTTTTACAAGACTGCGATGGAATGAACTTGGTGGCCAATTACAAAGCAATTAACTTGTGTAAGTGAAAACTAATAAAACATTTAGTTGCATCTTCACAGTGCAGATACATTCAGTGTATGACTGGTCCTGAGCAAATCCGTACAAGAGTGACAAAGCGTTTCCATTCGTCCACTAGATCTCAAATTAGTATGGCCTCAAGTCTTCACTGAGTTTTCTCTTCCTCAATGATCAGGTGGCTCAAGCTCAGCAGAGTCGCAATCAAAACTATCCTCCATTTTACATGGGTGTAACCTGAAACAGACACACACACGAAAATCAGGTTAAATACAACAGAATGTTGGCCTACTTCTTACATTAATTATCTTGTTCTCCAGCTTAAGAGAAAATAGGTGAGTAGCTTTGGTGTTCTCTCAAACAATACAACAAGTTGCTTACACACATCAGTGACACACCACTGTATATCACCGACCCAAACAGTACAATTCGATTACAACTATTGTAACACAATAGTTAATAATGTCATTAATAATACTAATGAAGAAGAATAAGAAAAATGTTTAGTTAAAGAGGAACATACCCCCGACCCACGCCGGAGCATTCCATTGATAATGGAGAAATGCTTTCCCAACCTAACCCGCTTAGACCTTTGGGGTGGCAAGCTAACGCTTTCAAGAACTTTGCACTGAGCCATATATATATAGCTGGTTAATTAAATTAACACATACCATCTAGCGTACTGGAGACAGACTAGCTCTAACGTTGACATGAAAAATCTAACTGATACTAATAGCTATGGAGAGAAGATAGTTGCCGAAAGTTAGCTAGGGCACATTACATTACACTGAGTCTTCAAGACTTGTTAAATAATAGCTGGTGAACCTGAGATGTTGTAGCTAAATGAACGCCTTTAACGTTGGCTATTGTAATTATTTACAGCACTGTTTTATTAAACTGTTGGCGCTAACACCGTAAAAACAGCGACAATACTGGAACACCAAACGTTAGATTTTTATCAACATTCCTCTGTTGAGAGTCACGTAACAACCAACTAGCTAGCTAGCGCGCGAACTAACTAACTATCAACGTTACAGAGCGCCTTCCCGTGACACTGAACAAAGGAGTCCGTTGTTTGCTAGCAAGGCTAAGGGAGCTACTGTTAAGATAGGTAATTCTTCGTTGACTAGCTAACGGTGGCTAGCTAGTACGTGGTTGGTTCCCCGACCCGGACAGCACAAAGACGTGTCAGACAAGCCTAGTTAGCGATAATTCGATAGTTTAAAATGAAGTACAATAAATACAACGACACATTGTTCGAAAATATACATTAAACTACTTACAGGTCTCATTAGTATCAGTGGATGTATTATTTTCAGACCAAATACAGGCCTGAGTGCTATCCGCTCTCAGCCCTGTGAATCTCCTCTGATCGCCATTCACAGACAACCGAGACTAACGCAAACCTCTTGCGTCATACAAGTGGGGGTGGTAATGGAAGTATATGACATAAACCGGCCGCTAATTTTAAATTTAATGAAAGATTGTCTCCCTCAACTGAAGCGCTGTTCATTAATTATCAAAGATAATGCTTCAATTGATAACCCAAAAATGTTGATTAGACTACGTTGATGACGAAGACATCCAGACTATCCAATCAGAAGTGGACTTTTAGGCCCGAAGGTGCACTAAATTGTACATTGATACAGTATACCGTGTGGGTATAGTACAATAGTACAATGAAGGCAATACGGTTAGAGGCCTAAGGGTTTTCTAGACATGATTGCGGTTAAAACTCCCAATAAAGATATGTCCAGATATTAGTACCCTTGTCTTATTCATTCCTGTATTTAATTTACAAAGTTAGGAACCACGTAACTATTGATTGTCCAGTTTGCTGCACATTTGGCTCCACCACCAAATCCAACAGAAATGTCAGCTACAGTCAGGAGCCTACAGATGCATTCATGCCAGCGTTATTGTGATAAAAAATATCCCGCAGGCTAACGAATTCGTACTGCAATCGATTAGGCATTTCACTGTAAAGTCGTATTTTAGTAATTTTTTGGCCCTGAATCCTGAATACCCTGATTTACAATATATTAATCCGATAATCGCAGCTGTGTCCGTCCGCAGATCCCGCACAATTGATGCAAATACAGCAGGGTTGCAGCACAAGCTGTGCTCGAGCACGAGATGTGTCCAAGAATGCAGCAAAACAACCGATTCACAACAAGTTACAGACTCTTCGAAAAGGTATACAGTATTGATATTGTGACAAGAGAGTGAGCTGTTGCAAGGTTAAACGTTGGCACTGATTAAGTCATACCCAGGAAGAAGGAACCCTCCCAGGGGTATACCCAAATAGACAAGAGTAATGGGTTCTTCGTGATTCATCCTAGATGAGCAAACTGTACGCCTATATTCGGTCTTTTTAAGCAATAATACATTGTTAGGATTAGAATGCTTTATGCTGTTTTGGTTGTGCACATCATAATTGAAGAACAGCGCAAACAATTCTATTGTTTACATTTTAGGTCAAAGCGTGCACTCTGAGCGTCTCAATTTGTTGGTGGGCCGCTTGGATTTTCTTATTAATTTTGGTTAAGGATAATCCCTATGTTTTCATTGAGACACATGTCCCAAAGTTTAATTTTTAAAAAACTGTGTTAAAAGGTTATCTCTGTGCATTCGGGATTGATCCAGGAAGGTCTGGTATAGGTATATTATGCATACACTGATTTGCGTTTTTTTGTATATTGGTTTAATCAAGCTATAGATTCCCATTACATATTTAAACAACAGAAATAAGTACATTGCAAGTTGGCCAATCTCTTAAAAATATAATCTGGTTAAGGAAATACATTCATGCACTATGCTATATTTATTTTGAACATTAGACTTTAGGACCCTGAATATGAATTTGGACAACAATGTGAAATGTAGCACTAACAATTTGTTTGAATCATTAATTAAAGTTAATAGTAATTGGTACATCGTATCAGTTAATACAACCTGTGAAAAGACATTCATAGGTGTTTTTGGCAGTTGTGCTGTAGAAGTAATAGCACTAAGACAATGTGTTACACCAAAACAATTTAAAAGGCGTGCAGAATACTACCTTGTCTGCAATAATTTCATAAAAAATAACTGAAGTCACAACACTGAAATGCACTTCAACTTTTAATAGAGTGTTGCCTAAGTAGATGTATGAAGTCAACCGCAGTAGTAATACAAATCATATGATATTAATATTAAGTCAACTGTTACTTATTTTTGGGGAAACTATTTTATCTTCTCCGTCTGAAAATATCTGCCTGGTCGTTACCATGGGAGTGAGATTTTGTATCAATGACCTGAGCTTAACTGTGTTCTGTGTAGGTTCGCCCTGTACCTTCTATGGGTCTTCAAAAAATGTTCCCTGCCTGTAAAGGTTGGTAGATCTGAACATCCTGTCTACCTAAGTCACCTTGCTAATGTGCCAACCGCCTAGGAGCTGTCCTGAGCACTGGCCACAAAAACATTACTTAGTCGCAGCTTGACTTACTAGTTTATAAAAACTCCCAGATAAATATACTTGGAAAGGGTTTGCTTTGTAAATGCTGGGATTAATGAATTAAACTACTTTATTTGTGACATAGTACATCACATTTATCACTTTTCCCTTTGTTTTATCAGTAGTCAGCAAAGTCCAGGTCTCCGGTATCATTCTCTTACCATTATGGAAATCCTCCACAAAAAGTGTTTGAAACCACATCGTACAAGAGTTATTAATCCATACAGTTTTCTGTAAATTATAGGATATATCCAAAACAGAGAAGAGACGTGGTGTTGGAAAGGGTGCCCTGTGTGGTCTATGTTTGGTTGTGTATATGTTCTCTGAGCTTGAGTGATGTGTCAGCTTTCTCCATGTGGTTCTCGGAGTGAGGAAGGGCTCCATAAAGAGTTAATATAGGAGGGCCCAGATAGGGGAGGAGCTGGCTCTGTGTATGGCTTGTCCTGCCAGTGTGTCAAAACTAGTAGCATTACGTTGTCTCACTTTGTTGTGTATATGCTTGCACTCCACTGTCTACTTTGTGATTTTAGGCTGCCCTCTGTATTTTTAACTGGATGTTTATGAGAGTTTTGTAAATTTGTGTGTGTAGTCTAAAGTACTTATACTATTGATACAAAAGGTTTTTGTGTATTTGTCGCCATATGGTGCACAAGCTATGCAACAAAATTTTACAACCTACTGCAAATGGAATTGGAATATGTTATGGGAAACCACTGTATTCCTCATGCTTTTCTGTGCAAAAAAAAAAATCCTGTCCGAGGGTTTAAACACTCTTTCTATTGCAATGCACAGCTTTTATCAGATTGTTGTGCTGGTGACCTGATCAGGAACTATTTAGCCAAAATAGCCAATGCAATTTATTGCAGGGATTTTATGTGCAACATTGCATGCTGCTGTAGTTAGCCTCAGTGGTGGTATTAGTAGGAAGTCTATTGCTTTTGTTGGACTTCTCTTAGAGACTGTCGGTTTTGATTCCCTCCAGGGCAACCATGTCCTCACTCAGTATATCATGGTGTCTGATTTTATTTCTCTCTTTTGCTTCTTTTCTCACTTAATCACTGGGTCTACTACTTTTTATCTCACTTTTTCTTGTAGACTCATTCGTCTGTCTGTCTCATTAGAATCCTGGCACCACGGTCATCAGCAACTGTGAATTTCAGTGTGCATTGATGTGTTAATGTGTTTTCCTGGGTGTATATGTGTGTGTATGGTTGTGTATGTGCATGGGCTCGGGTGCATGCACTGGGCAGCTGGCTTGAAGGGTTTGATGTTTATACTATCCACAGTGTGATCTGTATCTGTAATGACTAAAACAGGACATAACAGCAGAGACAGTGGGTTCAGAGTTCTATAAAAAACCTACTTTGTCCTGTGAGCAGCAAACTGCACATGCATCGATGCACCATGCTGCCCTCGATATGAAGCTGCTGTTCCTTGTGAGTGAACCTTCATAAAGTCAGAAAACGTCTAATGAACATTAATGGGCTCTCTAATCTCTGTATTCATGTTGGGAGAAGCAGCATGTGTGTGAATCAAGGACAAGCAAAAATAAGATCAGAAAACTTTGTTCATAAATACCTTGATGAATGATTGATACAGTAATGATTACCTAATATCGTCTGACTCAAGCAATAGAGCCAATCCAGCAAAGAAATTATGAAACCTTGATGACGCCAATGATAATGTTTTATAATAGGGTGATTCATATTTTTATTTGATTTTGGCAGACGTTAGTTGGATGCAGAACCAGTCAGATGTGCAAGTGGTCTTTCTGATTTTTTTTTATCAATACAGGATTTCATCACTTACCGTTTACCACACAATTTCACAATGTTAGCATATGAAGAGGCCTTCTAAGTGATGTATGATCATCTCTATCATTTTTGTTGAGGATAAACAATGTCCTTCCTTGCTATTCTTCTAGTAAAGTCAATATAAATCATTCAATCAAGTGTGTCACGCCACAGAACTTTAACCTTTGGGTCTACTTGAACTAACATGGGACACAAAGTGCTTTGGTTTGTCATCATGGTCGGAAGACAGGGGGGGTAGTTAACTTGGGCTGTAACTATTAACCAAGGGCTGTGTGCTAGCTTGATGTGCAGTGAGTGTCCAACAACCACCCCGTGCCCCTGTGCCACAACCAAAGCCAGCCACATTCATTTGCTCAGTCATTGCATGCATTAGGACTAGACCCTAGGACTGGACTTTTATCACTCAATGGGTGAAAAGCTAACAGGATCCCGATCTCAGATCTGAAATAGGTTCAGCACTTGGACCTCGTGCGTGGGACCTCAGGTGACGCTGAAAAGTAAACAGGCTAATCACTCTTGCATGCTAATGCTCCGAGCAGATGTGAGGGCATTGGCAAGACGGTCTAATCCCCCAGGCTGGGACAACCCGTGACCACAGGAGGAACCCAGTAGTACACATTCAAAAACCCAATTGTGTCTACCTTTGGGGGAGATTATCTGATTTTACAGTGTCAAATCAGAATGAAAGCATTGTTGTGTTTGTTACCTGTTTTTTTGTGTGTGACTCAGGATATCAAGCACTATTGTTACACAACATGTTATACATTGTTGGGTTGCATTATGAGAAAAATGCTTTTCAGCCATCTGCCTTTTGTTCTTTCTGTCCTCTCACCATCTGCGTGGCAGGATTGTTGTAAGATCAGCAGGGTTATTTAAGTTTGCATTTGCATGCATGTGTGTCAGTGCATTTGTGATGTGTGTCAAGTGTGTATGTGTGCAGGGCTGTGCTAGCTTCTCTGCTGATGTAACCTGTTCCAGTTCCCTCACGCCTCAGGACAAACCAGAGAGTGGAATGTCAAGTCACTGTTCATCATGCTCCCTGGTCTCTAGTTGTTAAATCAATGCTGGTATGTCTCTCTAAGTGTAAAGAATGACAAAATGGCGTGGGCCTGTTTATGGGGTCTGGAGTAGAACTGGGTTTTATGGTGATGTAACAGGATCAGTAGATGAGGGATCATTTAGTTGCTTAACTAGCGGAACTTAGACAGAGGCCTTTCACCATTTCAGGTTTTGACCGTGCAACCTTATATAATGCTTTAACAGTGCTTTAATCATCACCAAATGAGCTATGAATCAATCAATCAAGCTATGAATCAATCACAATGGAGCAACTTGTAAACTTTGCTGTCTTTAAGTTTTAATTTTAAAGTTTATCACACAAATCCAGCAGTATTCTTCTATTCTTCACCTGTAGAGTTGTCCTCTTTAAACTATTAGTTCATACAGCGCTGTATATGCAAATATATGGTCTGACAGGCTAATGCACTGGCCTGCCACTGCATAAAGAGGACAGTCTATGTGTTGTTTGGGGAATTCCACTTGCCACTTTCCATAGCCATCACAATGAGGCTTCAGATTGATGGCTTCATGAATAGGGTAAACTGCTTCAAATGCTGTGTAACTCTTATCTACTAATAATTGAATCACATCCAGGTGAATCACATGACACTTTGTAGAATGAGTTCCCAAATCCCTACGTTCTTTAGTGGCAGCAGCGTAGTGTGCAGAACCATAAAGATAAAAATAGGGTCAAAGTTAGAGGCAGCCTGTGATTTCTGACAGAACAGTGTGAGAGGCAGATAGCTACTCAGAGAAACAGGCCATAAAGCTCCCTTAACTTCAGCAGGAACAGAACGTCCACTTTAGGTGGGCCCAAGGGAAAGGGAGGTGCAGCAGGGGGACAATCAGAGACAGGGACATTGAGAGAAACTCATTTTAGATGTGATGCACTGATCCCTGTCTGGCATAGAACCCTCACATATCCCCATATCTGTTTAGAATAGCCACAGGCCCCAATTATAAACGCACTCCCATTATTTGCCCTATAAATAGGATCAAGTGACTCATCTCGTCTCAGGATCACCTGAGTCGTCTGTACACGTTTCATAACCCTTGTTTATGTCTTCCTCCCTGTGAATGTGTAAGCGATGTTGATCTGCCATTAGCCGTGTCTTTGTTTTTTCAGAGTAATAGTTGTGTACAGCTACTCGGTCCCACTGTTCTGGATGCAATTCTGGCTGTGACTCTCCTGAGGGACTGACGGCAAAAAAAAAAAAAAATGTCTCATGGGATTACGTAACCCGCCTCTCATCGTCTCAAAGTTCTCAGCAGCACAATTCACAAACCCCCAAAAGTCCCATGCTTACGGAATATCCATAGACTGCCCTTCAACCTGGGATACTGAATTTTCAGCAACCGACCCATCAAGGCTGCCCACTTATCTCCTATCAAGCCATGCTGACACGGTGGGAGTGATTGATTGGCCTCCCCTCTGACTGTGTGTGTATGTGTGTGTGTGTCACCGGCACGAAAATGAACATCTCTTCATCAATCACAGATTGCCACTTGGTAATATGATGTGGTCTGGCTGGGAGTGGTATCTGACACCCAGCATCCGCACAATGTTTTCTTTCTCTCTGTTACTGTGTCCAAATAAAACCCACTGGAGGGCTAAGAGTCCGATGTGAGCTGTGAGCATACACCACGGCAATATTCTGATGTCAAAGAGTGCTTCAATCTGTGGGTCATGTTGTTCCCCCTCCTGAAAGTGGCAGTACTCAGTGGAAATCACTGTGCCTCCTCCCTCTGAATAGCCCCCTGCCCCCCTCCCCCACACAACTCCCCTCCCCTCAGTCACTGTCTCTGCCTCTCACACTGCAGCCTACGGTTCATGCAGCATCAGTGGAAAAGAACACAGCGTTCAAAATCACTCTTAGAGTGGCAGATCTAGGATTACGTTTTACCAACATAGGTCACTCACTGGTTGCCATTGGCAGCCGCCCTGTCTGCCGTGGCCACTTCTGTAGAAGATAATTCAAGCGTGTTGCATAAACTAAGCCGTTGTTGAGAGTGCTCACACTTGTAAATAATAGGATTGTCTTCATCCTCAAGATATTGTTCTGAATAGGATTTGTAATGTCAGGGCAGGTTGTTGAAGTACCAGCCAGAATACGATGGTTTAGATTTTCAGGTTAGCTCAGTGGGAAAAGGATCCTGCTGTTGTTTCGGGTCTAATTTCACTGCCCCCTCCCCTCTATCAGTGGACAGAGACCTCCAGTTTGTTTTGCAATAACATGTAATCCAGTATAGTGGAATGCAACAGCCAGCTGAGGTGTGCGTTTACAGAGTGTGGGCAGTGTGGGTGTGCAGGATGTTTGTGTAAACGAGTAGAGAATGTGTAACTTCAGGTGTGAGCTTGCACTGACAAGTGTGTTTTCCCAGCTGCACTTCACAATACCGCAGCATGGGGTGATGGGGTCAGGGCACTGTTCTTTCTTGCAAAGTTCACAGCTCTCCCTCAGTAGTAAGATGGCTTCTCCTCTCTTCTTCCCACACTTAAGGAGAAATTAATAAATAGCTGAAACAAGAAACTCAAACCTAGCCTATATAAAAATAATAACCTTTTGCAACTTATATAACGTTTTATAAAGATAAGATTCCCGATCAGATTACATATACTGTCATATCCAAAGTTTGCAGGAATATAGAACAGAGAGAGACAGTCCCATAAGTCTGGTTGCATAATGAAAGATAACAGATGAGCTCTCTGTCTCTGCTCTCTTCTTATTCTGAATGAACACACTTTCTTTGAGGTCACCCCCATCATTATGGTAATAACCACATAGACGGCTCAAAAACAAAGGGTTTGCCGAGTCAGTGTGCATGTGTGATCAAGAGACAGACACCGTCTATTGGTGAGTGAAAATCGGTAGTGAAAGGGGGGGGGGGGGTGGGGGATCTACTGATGAAGACTTGTAAACGAACACACCACTATATTAATTATGTGAAACACGAATCAAAGATGTTTTAGCTTTTAAACTTCAAATGTTGTATTCCTCTTCTGGTTTATGTTAGGATGTATGTGATAGTTCCATTTAACATTAGTATTATGAAAGAAACAACGTAGCCTGATTTAGCATTTTGATTTTTAGAAGGGAGCTAAATTAAGCGATTATGGCAGCCCATTTTTCTAATTGCGTAACTCGTCTTAGTCATGCATGGCTGTGAGTGGGCTGTCGGGAAAAGCAAGGCAACCTTAACTGCCCCTGAGTAGAGGGACAGAAGTGAAGATGTCCATTGTACAGAGCACCAACTGTCAGGAAGACAATCGTTGTGAAATAGCATAATCACCTGTAACTCATTATCACCAACATGCATGTACCAATGCAAAAGTAAATTGTTCCATTGGCTCAGGTTTTCAGGGTCAAAAGAACTTCAAAAGATATTCAAAATAATTCAGAGGCTGGTGTGTTTCTTTCTTTCTCCTCTTCTTCATCTCACTTTGAAATAATAGCTGGATGCATTGTTCCACTTGTATTTTGTGTCTTAACAAAAATTGGTGCTATCATTATGTTTGTCTAACAGTTAATCATTACATTCAGAGACACTGTGCAGCTCAACACCACCACAATTGGAGGCCTCAGGCTGTGTTAATAAAGTGCTTTTCACTGCTCCTGTGTGTTCTCATGCTTAACTTGGAAAAAAACATTGCATTAGCACCTGATCAATTTCCATAGGACAAAAAGAGCCCAGTCAGCCTGGAGAAAAAAGTTAAGCACATTTCAGGCCTTGGGAGAATCTAGTCCTCTGTGGAATATTTATGGTTTACTCAAAGTTTTGACAATTCTTATGACAATGTGTGCATTGGGAAAGACCGTGAAGACAGTGCTTTAAGAGTTGTCTAGTGTTGATTTATATGGTAAAAGTACTTTTAGCTACTATTTTATCAAATATTTTTTGAAGCTCAATAAAGTGCCATATGCATGTAGCATATTATTACAGTTGTGAAGAATCAATACGATATTTCAATATAATCTTTCATCTTGAAAGGAAACATTTTAGGTGTTGTATACTGCACATTTTGTATTTAGACCTTCGAGTGCATATTTCTTTGAAGATCTATTGTTGTAGGTTGTCTGCTTCCAAGCTTAAATGACGAATTAACTGGCGTTTGTGTTGTGTGTTTGTCGTGCCTCTGGGAGTTCTCCCACATGAACAGAGGAAAGAACAAGAGCACATATTGGGGACGGACCAAGAGGAGGGAGTTTAAACTCTGGTGAATGGTGCTGTGCGCTGGGCTCACTCCTGTCAGAAAAACAGCTGCCCTCCTGGGCTGAGCAATGTGCTGATTAGTTGGGGCCTGTGAGACGCAGGGCCCTAGGGTACACTGTAGTTAAGCTAAGAGTGCCACTGTGAACACAGACTTGGTGTTGCTGGAAAATCACCTCATTCCCTGGTTTTCCTATTTGCCAAACAAGCTGTATCCCTTACAAACTGTATCCCCCACTCACACTGAACACTTATAATTCAACTTATAAGCATATGCTATGACACAGACCATTCCCTCTTCTCAACACACACACACACACACACACACACACACACACACACACGCACACATAGACAAGAAACGACAGACAGGTTGCCTTGTGCGATGTATGCAAATAAGCGTCTTGAAACACTACCTGCAAGCATACCCGCAGGTGGAGGCCTCAGTGGACAATGTTGTTTTCAGCTAAAGATTAGTCAGAAACCTCTGACTCTGCTCATTGCTGACGAGCTAGCTGTCATACTGGACAAGCTCACACCCACCTATCACAATAATCCATGTCAAAGGCCAGACCTAGTTAAGTGACTGAGTGTTATGAGTTATTGTTTGTACGCATGATGTGCTTAGGTGAGTAAATGACCTCCACATGCCTCCTTTGAGTCTGCCTCATTAATCGATTGGATCCGTTAAATCCAACCATGCAAAACGTAAGTGTTTTTACCGTCAATACTTTGAGTTTGTTTGTCCAAAATAATATAAAAGCAGAGATTACAAAAAGAACAATACATTCCCCAACCACAGTCCTCCATTCTTGAAATGAGGTCCTTGTATGGATTCCCCAATTGACGATAAGTAACACAGCTACAGTTAGTACACCAGCCTAATGTGCCATTGAAAACCGCTGTAAATAATATTGACATATAATCTTTAACACGCATGTTAACAATTGCCTGACCTTGGCTAGATGGTTTGCCCCATGTTCTACATGACGCAGTTAGTGTGTTAAACATGCTAGTTCTGCTCACCGTTGTTTGCCCACTTGTTAATTGGGAACATAGTTAAACACTTATGTGAACCCCATTTCACTGCTTCAGTAAAGCACAAGGTCACCTGTTATCAAGTGAGCATGTGCTGTGTGACCTGCCTGGGCCCACTTTCTCAGTGTCAGATGGAAATTACTGCTTTTCATGGACAAGTTGTTCCCATAAAATCCACAGAGGCTTTATGTCACACGGAATTCAGAGGATCTGGCTAAACCGCCTAGCTTTTTTTGCAGTGTATTATTGGTCCGAGTGGACTGAGTGTTGGTTTGTAAGAACTAGGAACTTGTCACACAGCAAATACAATCCTCACGACATGTTGTGTCTGTCCGAATGTGGACTTGACTGAGAGTGTTAAATGTGAATGTTTTCTCAGACGTCTACCCGGTCTACCAGTTGTACTAAAAAGGTTGGTTTTAAACTTGTGAGTAGTACAGACTGATATCACACACATCACCTTTCCTCATTGTTCACTGGTTCTACCATAATACCAGAGTGCCTTCCACTATTCTGCTACTATAAGCACCAAAGTAAAGGCCCTTTATTCTACATACCTTGAGAGCCAGTCAGCTCAAGGCCCGGGAATAAAGTAGAAGTTTGGCAACTCGGGGAGTCCATTGGCACATAGAATATAGACCACAATTGGGCAGACAGTGAAAGTATTGCTGAACTGAAAAGGCCCAGCTGTCTAATCTGACACATATGCACACTAAGGACGAGAACACAGAACACTTCAAAAGGACCACAGACACACACCAACAAACACACACTCACAAACATTGACCCGTACCCGACTAATTTCATTGTGTGCCTTTGCAAAAGTTGTGCGGTCCAGTCAAATTTCTGAGATAAATTGATGTTGAAAGAGTTAATCCCCTGAAGAGGTATGTAGCCTCGCAGTTCAATCCTCTAACCTGATTAAAGTTTTACCACAAGGCTGTGTTCTCCATTATGCCAAAGACAGCCTTGTGTTGCACTTGTGAAACACTCATATTTTGAGACTGATTAGGACACCAATGGAAATGTTACGCTCCTATTTTAAGGCAAACTCCATTTTGACTACCAATCTTCAGACCACAACAACCCGTTTTCGACATTTAAATTGACCTGAGGTCAATGTGACACTGCAAGCAGGTGGGATCACATTTCCCTCTTTGCATTGTGTTGATGTAGATAATGTGCTTGCTCCTTGGTAGATAAGTGGGTCATAGTCTCATGTTGGTAGGTGAGTTCCCAGGCGAGGGGCCTACACAAGGGGCCCAGGAAGGAGGCTAACCAGCAGGTTGAACAACCCTCCCCTTGCACAATGCCCAAAGTAATGGGGCTACGTTAGAGGTCTTGGGATTTTCCTGATTTAAGACATTGTGTGTATGTCTCCAAAGTGTACAGACAGATTATGAGTGGCAAACAGCTGAAGACAAGGAGCCCAATCAGGATGGGGAAAGAGAGCAATGGAGCCAGAATTCCTGGATGGTATTAGGATATGAATGATGGTTCGGAGTTGACAATAGAAAGGGGAAGGTGACTAGGTAAACCTGATTACCTTAGCCTCAAATCAATACAATTACATTGAGAAATGTTTGGCCACTTACTCTTCAAAGCCCCTACTTTAACCACAGTCACAACCACACGTAGACAACTGCTCTGAACAAAACCAAACATTTTGTCATGCTGTATCAAAGTATTTCAACATTTTAGCTTGAAATACAAATAAATTGGGTTATACAAATAAATTATCGCTACAATCACTCCTCTGCTCTTTCAAAGCCATGACAAAGGCACCTCAAACCAAAAGTACAGTGTGATTGGCAGCATTATTAAACAGCAACAGATGCCGACACCTCAGTAAAGTGACTAATAGTTGCATTTGGGAAAACTTGATCAGCAGAAAGCAGTTGAGAATGCCACCTCGTCACCCTCTTTCTACAAATTGGGTGCCTTTGTTTATGGGAACAGGAAGATAAGCATACAGAAACTTTGAGTGTGCACTAGCAGAAACAGGATTTTCTGCTCTGGCACCTTTTCCTGGTTGCAGTGCTGTCGATGGAGAATTGGACACATATGTAGCTGGGCTTGGCTTGTAGCCAGTTCTCTACAGGCTGGTTTCACAACATCATTACACATAGAACCTTAGACAGTGCCGTTCACAAGACCCACACTGGATGTGACGGGACTATTTCAATAATCCGAAAAAGGTCAAAACGTTTGTACTTTCCTCACATACGGTGTGCATCCATTTACATGCACGGTGTTTTGTGGGATGTGAATAGAGAAGAGTGTCCCTGCACTCACTCATACTGGCTGACGCACATGCTGCCATGCCAGTGATGACTGTGAGACAGCACCCACTATGACTGACCTGATTTCATGAAGCACTTCACATCAACATGTTCATTTGTTGCTCGAGAGCAATAACGTGGCACATGTGGTTAGTCATCCCATGGAACATCTGACCAATGCTGATGACCTCAACCATGGGTTATGCTATGAAAAAGATTGTACCGCTGCCCTACTATTTAGAAGGTTGCTTTGAAATACATCTATGTGAGGCACCTAACAGAGCAGTCAAGGTAATGTCACTTTATTGATTTATTTTACAAAAACACTATTCTGACAAATCTAGGTGATGGTTTATCTCTCCAACTACAACAAAGGCTGGTTATAAGGCCATTTGATTTCCTTAATTATTAGCTTTGGCTGTGAAAAACATGGCTGCCATGGTTGTTTATAAACATCCATCCCACCTGACAAGGCTTTGAAATGACCCAATAAAGTCAGAAGGCAAATGGGGAGAGAGAGTAGGTGGGAGGAGAGAGTGACAAGAAGATAGAGAGGGCCAAGCTTGGCTTTCACTTGGCAGTGGCAAAGCCGTTAGATAATAGAAGGTCAGAGCAGCCTCCTTCTGACCTGTGAGTCTAGTCACAGCAGGCTCTGAAATACCACAGGTTTGGAAGACTCACTGTTCCCTCCCGATTCCACTCACCTCCTTCACCATTAACAGTCCAATCTCTTTCTCCTTCTCTGTTGTTCCCCTATTCCTTACAAACCCCCCACCCCCTCCCTCACTCAGGGGATGCCTCTCCCATTGGGTCATTGTAGAAACAGTGTCCTGCCCATTTTGAAAAGGAGGCAGGAAGACCAGAAACCTTTCATGAGAATGCTGGCACGCTGCCATTCTGCAGTACACAAACAAAAATATATGTCCGCAACCAGTCACCCGGGAAGGGGTCAACGCGAACGTTGAAAAATAACCACGTGGTGTTGAATTATGCATCTATCCGATTTGCCGTCATCAAAATATGCGACTGTGTTCCACAACAAATATCCCAAAAAGTCAAACACATGACACTCCATCGACTCCACTAATGGAGTTTAGCCCCTCACAGGGACTGATGGGATGTTTTGGCGGATCTAGAAGAGCTGACCACAGTATTGATGTTTTAGGACAGAGGGTCACCTCCACAGCATGTTTTTGTGTGTTTTTCTAAAAGGCTCTCTAGTAATCCTGGTGGAGTGGCTCATGGCTGAAGGTAACTCGTTGTTTATAGATTATGCAGGTTCCTTTCACAGAACAGTCTGAACCAAATCGGTAAGAACAGACGTAATAAAAAAAGGGAGCGATTACATTGGTCTCTGAAAAGAAAGCTCCTGTTGGTGGTGTGTGACGGTGTGTGTGATATTGTTGCTAAGACCTTCACTATGGTCTCGGGTCACCAGAATGTGTGTGTGCGTCTTTGGGTATAAGCCCTCTCTAGTAACTGCAGAGTATTCAGTTTCTATTTTATTTATTAGTCTCTTATACAAGCACCAGAGGGGGAGAGGGGGCACACTGTGACGGGGGAAAGGGCACTGGGCTCAGCTCACATAAAAACAGAAGGAGAGAATAGAGTAAAACAAAGTAAAAGAAAGATGGACAACACAAGAGACACATTGATAAGGCCAAAAAGAAAGACAGTAGGCCTCAATTGGTCCAAAATGTACAGTGGTGAAACAGAATGTAACATTTTGTATTTGATGGCCAACATTTTTTATGCAAAGAGTTATAATTCCACAATAAACGATGACCCAACAAGTGACAAAGTATACAACATTATCTTGAAACAGTATAATGGTGCGATGTGATCATTGGTTCCCTGTGACTAAGCAATTACATTCAAACACACACTCTCTCTCTCTCTCTCTCTCTCTCTCTCTCTCTCACACACACACACACTCAATCAATCTCTCTCCTTCTGTCTCGCAGCCATTAGAGAATAGCAGGGTATTGCACAACACAGGTCCCTGCATAACTGTGTGACCCTAGCATTTATCCAACTCAAGCCCTGCTGCACTATTTAGCTCCAGTTAGAATGCATTACAATACCATGCTGACCCTAAAAGTATCTTTTGCCCTTAACTGTGCCTTCTAAGAAATCCCATGTCACGGGGTCCATGAGGCGCGGAGGTAGAATGGGAGGGACAGAACCGCAGTGAGAAATACTGCAGCCCTCCTTTCTGCCTCCCCCCTCCGGCACACACGCGGTGTTTAGTGCCAGGTCCTTTCCTCCTCCGATCTCTTGTTTTGCAACGTCCCCACCCCCATCTACCAACCTCGTCTGTTCACTACTGATGTTACATAATAAAATTGCAGTGAGAAATAAAGCAGCCCACAGCCACCTCTCACACCTGATACACACACACACACACACACACACACACACACACACAAAGGCTCACACAGTCACATTGCACAAATTAAACACGCATGACGTGTTACATGTATATTTCCATGAGCAGAGATATAGTGAAACTTATGGTTTCCAGTCTTAAGAAACATGCACTTACTCTTACTTATAGAGTATATAGAGTAGCATATAGAGTAAGACTGAGACAACTGCTAGATAGAGTGTTTTGGGTATTTATATAATGTACTGTATTTGGTACAGGTCTATAATGCAGCCTCTCAAGACAACTTTAGTGACAGCAGTGATCTCATACAAGATTTTGTAATGCACTCTCTCTCTCTCTCTCTCTCTCTCTCTCTCTCTCTCTCTCTCTCTCTCTCTCTCAGACTCTGGAAAGACTAGTCTAAGACCTGGTGGAGCAAATCTTTATGAATGCAATGCACTTTTATTTGTGCATGTTTGTGTTTGTGGTCGAGAAAAGTGGTTATCTTGGGTTAGAACCATTTTCTGCAACTCAACATAATTGCTGTTGATGTTTTACTGCTGCTATATCCTGATTGGCTCTAGCTGGTTCTGTCTGGTCAGGAATGGCTGAGAGGGCGTTACTAAAGGCCATTTGGCCGCTGACGGCAGTTCAACTGGGAATCAAAGACCCTTGTTTGTGTGTGTGTGTGTGTGTGTGGCAACGTGCGTCACTACAGCTGAATCAGTAACCAGGATTCCATTCTTCTTTGAGCCTGGTGGATCTCATAGGATCCACTGTCACATTACCCCCAAACAGCCATAGAATAGAATACCAAACTCTCATTCAATAGCCCCAAAATGACATGAGTGTAATTTAAACGTAATAAAACCCTGTGTCATCGTAAAAGTTGGTCCGATAAATGTATGTGAAAATAATAACCACAACATAGTGGACACATGATAACACTATACATTTTGTGCCTTAAAACTATAATACAGAAATTGATAGTTAAATTAAAGTTATGAAGAAAAAATTTAATTTCAAAAAGTATTTCCTTGCCTGATATTTTCTAATCGAGATAAACACTGGGGAATATTTGTTGTGAACTACTCACTTTATTCAACCATAGTATTGACACCACTAAGTTTGATCATTTAGCAGCACAATGAGGAGCTTTTGCTGTCCTCTAGTGGTTTAGAATGGGAATTGAGCAAGTGGTGAAACTACTTAATTAACTACAGCTCTGACAGAAACTTCAACTTCACCTATAATCTAATCAAAGGTAATCGGGGTGAGAGTTGTTGACATCCCCCTATTAAAATATAAATGTGTGGCCCCTAATAAAAAAAAAATCACTCAAAGACCGACAAGACAAACATCCAAGTTTTGGTGTGATCCCAAAATTAGTTTTAATAGGAGATAAACATTTAAATATTAAAAACAACTTTTACTATTTATAGTTTTTCTTGCTGTGAACTCAAATCTCATTTTTACTCTCTGTACAATTGTCTACAACAACTCTTACAATTAGAGAGTATACACAGGAACAGCAAAAGTGAATCATGTAAAAGTTTTATTAAAGCATAAGACAAGTAAATTACTGAAAAAGGAGTAGTTAACAACAAGTTCAGTCAGATATTCTAAATATATACGTATCCTACTACATGCAACTGAGACTAATTAAGAGATTAATAGTACCTTATACTAATACTAAATACTAATACTAAATAATCTACTAAAAACATAAGCCACTTTATAGAATACGACATTCCTGCATCTCACTCTTTATTTATTATTTTCCTCTTACAGAACGGATAAAGTTTAGTGTCTTCTGACAGGTTCAGGCCTTCAAGGTGAATCCCCTGCCTATCCAGTATCCCACAGTGTCGTCTGTGGCCTGGGCAGACAGGCAGCTTCATTGCAGACCCGGCATGGAGCTCCAAAGAATCCCCATTCACCCACAGCCAACAGCCAGCCAAGAAGCATACGCCCGTCCACACCCGTGGGGCATCAACAAAATCGGCAGTCAAGACTGAAAACAAGGCAGGCTGACCAGGTCTGTGTAGTTACCCCTGCAGTGCTCCAGATCTTCTTCCCATGGCTTGATCTCCTGAACCAGTACCAGACACTTGTCCTCATGGCAGTGGAAACATTCTATGACATCACATGATGTGGTGGTAATCCAAGGATAACTCAAAGAGACACGGTAATGCCTGCCATAATCCAAAATATGTAACCAAAATTGTGTGGGGCACTCGTTTTTTTGCCATTTCCAGTCTGCGTGTACGGAGTCCCTGTAGAGACCAATCCAGGCAGGAGTGTGTGCTCCATGTGCTTTTAGAAACTCTGCACACATACAACATACTTTGACCAATCTCAAGACGCTGTTTTCGCATTTGCTGCGTATGTGCTGCCAGTTTTTTTTTTTTACATGTGTTTAAAAGTCAGGCACTTTTCAATCAAATTAGCATGCATGACATGAAGCCAATACATGTTGGCTATCAGCTAAATCATCCAAATGGCACACTGTTATCCTTCATTGTTTAAACTACTATACAAAGATTTCTGATCTTTATCTTATGTCTTTATGTTTGGAAAGCTTACTCTTTCAACAGACCAAAGATTAAAAGGAGAGCAGATAATGACATCATACCCATGTGTATTATCTTTGGGGGAAAAAACAACTGAATGAACTCAGTCCCAATCCGTCCTAAACACAATGAACCACAATGAAGTATTTCGGAGTACATGGGAACTCTTTGCTGGACATTGGGCTTAGACGGGGCTCCAGCACCTACACATGTGACCTGCTCGCTCCGGCTGATCTCCCCGATGCTTGGTCGAGTTTGTTTTCTTTACACACAGAGAAAGTAGACAGCAGAGCGGTGGCATCCAGTTTCTCATTGAATATTCCTATGGCCAACCAAGCCCTGCAGTGCTGAGTGACTGCTGCTCCCTACGGCATCAATAATACAATAGGAAGTTATTGTTCCGCCACTGGCCTGGTGCTACCCAGCCGAAGGGCTGCGGGGGTGGCGAGGAGGCCCTTTCACTCTCCCTCTTGGGTTTCAGGACATGCAGACAGTGGTCTGACACCAGGGAGCCTGCCGCTGCATCCACGCACAGAGACTGATTGTGTTTGGCTGAAATGGCCGAGAGGTGGATGTTGTCTGCTCTGTGACAGCCCTTGGAGACCCGCTGGCTCAGCTCTAGTGGGTAAGACTACACTCCTGTGGACTCAGAGTCATGGGATGAGCCCTGGCTGGGAGTCAGTTCAATAGAGAATTAGTCTGTGGGAGACAGTGGACAGCTACAGAATGGCATAGATAGCCTGGATGTGATTAATTCCGTCGAGATTTCCTTATGCTTGAGCAGCTAGCTGACAGCCATATCTTTTTTATATATTTTATTTGTTTATACAATACTTATTAAAACAAATGGTTAAATATTTAAAGTATGGGGTGACCAACATTTACCCTTTCAAACAGCCATATGTATGTGGTTTTAATTCCCCCTCACCTCAAACCTTGCTCTCCTGTGTTCAAAATGATGACACAAGACAGACGATGGACCACAATAATGCGGCAATATGAAGCCAATCCATCCAACTGAACGCCAGAGACATGAGAGCAAATTCACAACACTGAAACTAAAACTGAGAGGAGTAGGAGGGGCAGAGGGAAAGAGTGAAATGGAGAGATGGCGAAAGGGAAAGGAGTTGAAAGGAAAAGACAGAGAGAAAACAAGTCAGGCAGTAAAATGTTGTTCTGTGTTGACTATTATTGTCCTGTTATGGATTTGATGGACAGCCCTATACAAACAAGAATTTCAAAGAATATGAAGAACTAAAAGAAAGTTGGTAAGTTCTTCGAATTTTTTAAGGAAGGTAGCAGTATATTTAAATTTTTGTATTTCCTAGCTCCTGGCCCATGGGGTAGATGAAAAGAACTTGTTCTAGTTCCTCACAATAAGAATAATCACAACTTCTTCACATTAAAAGCCATTAATTCAGGATTTAAAGCACTTCTCATTAATTTTTTCTTTCAATAATTGATGTACTTCGCCTTTGCTTAATTGGTGGTTCACAGTTCATGAAGTGGCATGATGAGCAAATATAATATATAGAAAAGCCATTTTGCCATGAAAATGTCCCTCCATTGTGCTGTGCAGGTCAGGTGATGGTGGCCGGTCATTAAGGTTTAATGTCCACTAAGCAGAGTGACACTCTACTCTTAGTGTCCGCCCCAGCGTTGAGGATGTGAGAGGCTCCCGTCGATCAAACAGAGGGATGTGACATCCGCAACGTGCAGACCGCAAGATAGACTTGACCTCGCCTTGTCAACGTTGTGTACGCTGGATTGGAGATGGCAGAGAAAGGGCCAGGGAATATCGTGCTTAGATATATGTGCATTACTATGGTTTTGTTTCTTGGCCTAGGGACAGCATCACCTCAGACCACAGGTGAGTTCGCCATATGACTTTTATTTTTCCTCTATTTGAAGGTTAATGATATTCTAAACAGATATCACTTGTTCATGGCAATACATTTATTATAGGAAGTAAGAAAGAAAACCAAAAGGAGGCCATTTTGAAGGAGCTTGTTTCAATATGGCGTTCAGGAGGTAGTTGGTATCCACACAAGGATCCTCCACCTCCAGAGAGAAGCCAGCAGGTCCATCCTGTGATAAAGAGCATCATGGGAGGCCTGAAGAGCCTTGGTCTTCTTCCTAGCAGAAGCATGAGCCTGCCCTCTCTCAACAAGCCTGTGGACAGGCATCGTCTGTCGGGCTTTCTATACAACATCTCCCTCTACCTCCAAGAAATGGGTGCAGAGCTGGAGGAGCGTCAAGCCGCCACAGACGAGGAGCAGTTGTGGGAGAAGGTGCTGCAGTCCTTCATCCAGTCTGAGGGGGGCACTGCACTGAGTGAGTGGGATGGCAGAGTGCCCCCCAGGCCAAGTGTCAGACTCCAGGACTGGTTCATGTCCCTGAGGGGCAGCCCGCACTGGGACGGATTACTGGGACTGCTACAGAGCCTGCTCTCTCTGCTAGAGCGCCAGCATCACAGGCCCCTCTTGACATTCCTGTCCCAAAACTGGAGGACATTCAGTGCTCTGCTGGAGGCTGCTCTGCAGGCCTTGGTCAGCGGGACCTACGGCCAAGCCAGTGCTGGCCTCCAGGGCTTCATCTGTGCCCTGAAGGGCCGCTCTGACTGTGCCTTCAGTGTTAGCTGGATTCAGCAGCTTCTACGTATGCTGGAGACGCGCAACTGGAAGCCGGTGGTGAACTTGCACCCTGCAAGAGTAGGAGTGGAGCCCAGTATGGGCTCAGCAGCTTTTGGACGGCTGAAGCCTTTCAGCCTGCCACCAGAGGCCCTCGAGAAGGAAAACTTCAGTGGCAACATGTCTCTTGGGAACATGGGAGAGGATGTGAGCTACATACAGACTTTGCTGTGGCAAGCTTTAACGCGTTCTGGTGGAGCGGAGAGGGCAGGGCAGCTAGCAAATAGGAACCCTGCCCTGATACAAGGGTTGGATGGGCTACGGAGGGGTCTCGCACATACGGTGGGCAACTCGGTATACGGCAACCTCAGGAGGAAGGTGTCACGGGTTACCATGGCGCTTCTGGATGATGTCAGTAGCGTGGTGGACATACCTCAGTCCAACTTTCAGGGCAGGTGCTCAGTAGGTGAGTCTTAAATATCATTGGATTGACATACAATGTTTCTAAGTGACAAACAAGAGCATTTGCTTAATATTCAACTTCTGAACACATTTGTAGTGCAGACAGTGTACTGTTTAGAATGTCTTATGAGTTGGGGATTGACGGTTGTATTTATTTGCTAAAAGAGTATATAGTATGGACTTGATGTATCTCGTACACTATATACATATATATATATATATATTAATATATATATATATATATGGATGGGCGGCACGGTGGCGCAGTGGTTAGCACTGTTGCCTCACAGTAAGAAGTTCCTGAGTTCGAATCCCTTGAGGGCCTTTCTGTGTGGAGTTTACATGTTCTCCCCGTGTTAGCGTGGGTTTCCTCCGGGTACTCCGGTTTCCTCCCACATTCCAAAAACATGCAGGTAAATTGGTGACTCCAAATTGTCCGTAGGTGTGAATGTGTGTGTGAGAGATTGTATGTCTATGTGTTAGCCCTGCGATGGATTGGCGATCTGTCCAGGGTGTACCCCGCCTCTCGCCCTAAGTCAGCTGGGATAGGCTCCAGCCCCCCC
>JAVQJS010022565.1:0-11292 GCA_036024795.1 Galaxias rostratus | reverse complement strand
TCTCCTCATGGTTTCCCTCTGTCCTGATGTTAATAGGGGCTGTCGTAATGGTCTAATTGTTATGAATTGGCTGGGGCCATAATTAGCCTACTTGATTAGCCTTGCTTAATTGCTCTATTAAGGGACCACGGCACAAATGCCACGCAAAGCAAAACATGTACTCTCGACTCTGCGGCCACACCGCGCGGTGTACCCTCGGTGATGCTCTGCTCTTCATGGCTGCATAATGAGCGGCGGCTGACCAGTAGTTACAGCTTAGGCGGTCATAGAAACAGGGTTGTGGTTGTAAATACAATAGTCCCTTGATCAAACTATTTTTCAGAACTACTCTCTGTAAAACGCCACTTTCCTCTAACATCAATTTATCCTTCCAGACACAGGCTCCCTTCACCTGAAAACCCAGTTCCATGACTCTGCCATATGGCTTGGCTGATAGGGCCTCACAAGATGGCAGTCTGGCAGGACTGTGACGTGCGACACCTCAGTTGGCGGCACAGGAAACTGGAGGCTCACTGCGTTGGCATGCCCCTGGGGAAACACCTGTGTTTTTGTTGCCATAGAGACGACCTCCCTGGTCCCACCTTTAACGTGCTCACTCTGGCTGTCGGAAGCAGCGACAGCTTTTTGACTCGTTATACATAATGCATTGTGTATACAGTCCTACCGGGAGAATGTGTGCGGCAGGCTGCGTGTCAGGGAGTTGTGTGGTATCGTGGGCTGTGTGTGCTGGCGTCTTGATCTTCTCCCGACAGTCACTTACACCCCTGTAGAACTTTACAACGTTATTTGGGAATGCATTCCGGTTAGCCAGAATAAACTGATTTGTGAAACTAAGGTTTTAACCATCAATGCTATCGATGAACACACAGCCAGGCGTATGGTCGGTGGAAAACACAGAGACCCATCGCTACAGGCGAGTGAAAAACCTTGACTTATCATTGGTAATCAATGCTTTCCTCTTCTTTTTCTCTCTTCTTCCCTCACATCCTGCCCTCCTTCCTTCCACCTCTCTATCTCTCCCTCCCCTCTGGCTCTACGCTCTCTCAGGTACTACTACAACAAGCGCATTTTGCACAAAACCAAGGGAAAGCGCTTCACCTACAAGTTCAACTTCAGCAAGGTGGTGCTGGTAAATTACCCTCTCCTGGACATGGCCAGCTCGCCCTTCCTGCTGGCCCAGAACCACTTCAATGGGGGCTCCGCCGCACCAGACTGCAGCCCCGTCACCCCGGAGGTAGGGAGGGAGCGGGGGAGAGAAGGATGGAAAGACGTGATGTAGAGGTGGCTTCGTACACCATTTGGTTCATTTATGGAAATCTGATCGAGGCAGCGGATGTTCATTACACTCCTGTGTAAATGTCAAATGCAGAATCCTGGCTGCAATTGTGAGTTTCAGACCTGATGATGAGATAATGTTGACCGTCTTTGTAATCTGCCTTTAGAAATTGTGATATTTCTACCCTGATAAGTTCCCTGGGGGGGATTAACACAATGGGGTTAAAGTAGTTTTAACAACTACACAGATGAGGTCGAATTGTATTATTGCTCCAGGTACCGGCATAACTTTGTTAATTTTTTCATCTAAGTTGAATGCTGAAAAGCATGAGCAAGCTATAGAGATGCACTGACAGGTGGCAGGCGAAATCGTGGCTGTTTTATAGATATTTCTCGGATTTTCCTGAGAAATGTTCAATTCTGTCTGATTTCATGGTCCCATGTAATTTTAAAGCAGAAAGTGTGGTGAACTTGAAGCTGTGAACCATTCTAACAATCTGAAAGTAAGGATCAGGACAGTCTGTCAAGTGAAGGAGAAAGTGAAGAGACGTGGTTTTAACTTGTCCTTAAAACAAAGGAAGAAGACGTTACCACCTCCCCCCCGCAACCTCATCCTCTCATCCCTGTCTCAGATGGCGTATCCATCTGTCATCGATTGAAAATGAAAGAAATGAAAGTTAATGAGGCTCGTCAGATCAGATCAATGTGGCGTCATTAATTCAGGTTTGTTAAGCAATCCAGATTCCTTCGGCTTGGAAGTACAGTCTCGCCTTTCAGACTGTGAGGCGAGGGGTGACAGATAATATTGATCCTCGGCCCCTCTTTAAAAAGACAAAATCCCCCTTCGTTCCGTGGCTGTCTCCCTTGACTATCCTCCACTCAAATAGGCCATTTGTTTTCTCTTCCTTTCTTCCTCTTAAGTAACTCTTTGACCAGAGAGACCGACGAGCAGTTCAACGATCGTGAACCGCGCACCGCGCACCACCGTTCATCACACTCACTCATACTATCTACACATGTCCTATGTGTGGTCACCAACCGGTCGCATCCTTCTGCCTGTTTATCCTTAGTGCCCACTTCCTTTGTCACGCTGCCCTCCATTTGACTCTCGTTTTCCAGCCTGGAATTCTTTGAGCCTCCCCGTACTGCCTCCACCCTCCTCCCCGGGTCCCATGACACACTTCTCCTTTTATCCTGTCCTTGCTGCGGCTCCGCCACCATTTGCATCACACTCCGTAGGGTGCCAGTGGTATAAAACAACTTGAACCTCCTCTGCGCAATATAGTGTAGACTAGTGTAGTGTAGTGATCAACAAACGACACCGTGCTCCACAGTCTGCTGAGGGGAAGCATAATTTGATGTTTGTTTAACTAATAAACCTTTATATTTATATATATTTCTTCTTCACTCTTTATGTCCCTCTCTTAATCTTTCTCCAAGGCGTTGCAGTCCTTGTTCCCTCGTTTGCCGGAGTCAGCCCGAGGGACATCACTGTTTGAAAGAGGGGCCACGGCCCCGGGGCCCGATGGAGACAAGTTGAGACTGGATACCTTCCCGTTCCTCCAAACAGGTGAGGAGCGCCTTGGAGAACACGCAGGAGGGAACTGGGGCTACTCGTTAATGGGAGTCAAATAGTCAAATTGGGTCGAGTGTGTGCTTGTATGGCTCTTCAGTGAGATGAACAGCTGCGAGATGAAAAAAAGAGTAATCCGACATAGTGAAAATGGTGAGAACGGAAAGGAGGAAAAAAGATGTGGTTAGGGAGACAAAGCTGAAGACTGTGGGGAGAATGTGTTTTAACAAAATAAACATTTAAGTGAATAGACATTGGACATGAGTGTGCATTGCTCATGTTAATTGGTTCGTGAAAGCCTCTTCAAAATAGGCAGATCATGAATTGATTTGTTAGAAATCATACATTTTACCACTGACTGAAACATTTTCATTTGGACAAAATAAAATATCCTTTATGCAACTCCTTGGAGAGTACATTTAAGCCATTGTGCTCCGTGTGCTGTTTGTGTGGATTGGTGTATGTATGTTTACACAAGTCTTTGTTCGAGTGAGTTGAGCAAATGTGTGCATTACAGCAACACTGCATCAGAATGTGTGTGTGCCTACCTACCTTGCTGATGTGCAAACTTGAGTGTGTAGAGTACACACACTCCCCATCACAAACTCAGCCCCCCCTCTTTGTTTGTCCTCGGGTCCTGTTCCCCCTTTCTTCCCTCCTCAGCCTCCACTCCCTCCCTCGTGTCCCCCCCTGTCCTAATCCCTTCCCTGGCAGGAAGGCCCTAATTGAGGGTGCAGGCTTCAGTTTGTGGCCTGTGGGCGCCCATTACTGTGTTTTCATAAGCAAGTGAGGCCTGCCTGACTGATTCAATATTCATGTGTCTGCCAGCTACTCCTGGCCCAACACACACAGAGGCTCTACCACTGTCAAATTAGCCCTGCATAGCAAACAACAGAGAAGACGAAAGAGAGCGAGGGAGAGAGTGTCAGAGATAGGGGAGAGGGGGAGACCGACAGGGGGAGAGGGGAAGACAGAGCAAGAGAGAGGGAGGGAGAGAGAGAGAGAGAGAGAGAGAGAGGAGAGAGAGAGAGAGAGCTAGCGAGTGGAAGAGTGAGCGTGAGCAGGTGGAAGAGGGTGAGCGAGAGAGGCAGCGAGAAAGGAGTAAAACGAACGGAGGGAAAGAGCTAGAAAGAGAAACATGGAATGGGAGGAGGGGGGGTCTTTGAGTTTGCTGTCAGTTGGAAGGAAGTGCAGCAGGGGGTCGGGGGGAATTCTGTTGTTTGTTCATTAAAATTGAATTCCTGCATCACCTCTGATTTACCCTGTTGTGTTTCTGTTATGGAATTGAATGCATGCTTCTCGATGCACACTTTAGTTCAAGATCTGTTTCTTCGTCTCATCCTCCCCAAGCACTAGTGCTAGACCGAAGATGGAAAGAAATATTCTTTCTGGACATGATTTCACAATTCCTTTGCAATGTTTAGTATTGAAGACATGAACTAAGATTTTGAAAAGTTACACTTCTATTTTTAATGGAGCATTAAGATATTTTCTAATGATCACTGAGTTTGCTCATGCATATGCATGTTTTTATGGGTCAGTTTCTTTTACAAAAATGTGTGTGTGTTTCACAGAGTTGAGCCAGATTCAAGTGGGTGCGCTACATACTACAGGCATGCATAAATGTAAAATCTGTGTTTTCACTTGAAAGCCGTCGTCGTAGAATTAGCCCCTGTGGCGGGTCATTTGAATTGCTAATAACTGCTGAGCATAATTAGAGAACATTCTTGGATGTGGTATGTCAAGAGACCTTTGGCCTTAGTGAAGCTAACCTCCATCTTTGTCTCCACTCTCTCCACCAGCTCCTCCCTGCTACACCAAGCCCCCGTCCCTGTTGGGCCCTTACCCCCGCAACCCTCCGTTCGACTACCCCTGGGGCTTTAACCCCTACCTCTCAGGGGCCTTCTCGCTCAACAATTGCCCCAAACTGCCCCCCGGCTCCCTCTACCCCTCCCACTTCTACCCCAACCCTCTGCAGAGCAGCCTGTCCCAGCTGCCTCACCCATTCTCCTCCCTGCTGCCCCAGGGAGAAACAGGCGGAGGGGAGAGGGGAACAGCAGTGCAGACCGGAGGGACTAACGGCACGGCAGGCGGCCTCCCCAACAGACTGTGTCTCCCTCCGTACACAGGCCTGTCGATGGGCCGCACGGACCTGGGGAATGGAGGCTCAGTCGGGGAGAGGGAGCGGCCAGAGACCAACACCCCTGGCTTAGGCTTGGGCCTGGGACTGGGCCTGGGACTGGGCCTGGGAATGGGTGGAGTGGGCCTGGGACCTGGAGCCGGGACAGGCAGACAGAGCCCTTCTGACCGGCGAGCCGGGCTAAAGCAAGACCCAGAGTCGGACTCAGACTTGGAGATCACGGACCTGAGCGACTGCAGCTCAGACAACGATCATGAGCCAGAGTTGGGGCTGGGCAAGGATGCCAGGCTGGCTAGCCGATCACAAAGCCTGCTGGATGGAAAGAAGGGAGGTGTTTTGCCACCCCTCTCCTCCCTCCCCCATCCCGTGTCCCCTCACCCCTTCAAGAGCCTGGTGCCAATCACCACTCCACCTCCCTCCCTCCCTCCATCTCTTTCCCCTCCTATGCCTCTGATTGACCGACACAGGGAGACAGAGACTCTTAAACTCATTCACAGCTAATAGATTCTGTTCTGTGTACATTCCTCATCTTGCAAATTCTCTCTCTCTCTCTCTTTCTATCTCTCTCCCTCTTTCTTTGTCATGCATCTTCTTCGTTCAGTCGCGGCTCTGGCACTGCTAGCTGCAAAGCATCCCAACTGTATACAATCTGACCCTCTCTACACTCTCTCACTGGGCATAGTGTATGCAGACTTGCACAGTTGATGCTAGAAATGGCTTAGAAACAGGCTATAACCCTGCAGTTATTAGTCGTATTGTTTTTGTTTTACCATCTTAAATCCCATTGTTTTTAATGACTGTCTTGTGGTACTATTGTTTAATGTTTTGCCAATACAATGCAGTTTACTGTTTGGTGCAATGTTACATCTGTGTTTATGGCTTGGATCGGATGAGGTGGTAAATTGCAACCCAGTTTTGCTTACACCAACTCGAACACAAGTAGCATCACCATATGCGTGAGAAATAGACAGGGAGTTGCAATGGAATTTAACATGTAGTTTATTGGTAACTTTGTCTTTATGTTTATTTATTTGGAGTTTATTTTTTATTTACTTTTATTATTTAAGAGAATCATAGTCGAATACTGCCACCCCATGGTCAGATTCGTTTTTTTTAAATTTTGTATTGACTTTAGAATTTTTAAAGTATAATTTGAACATAACCTGTAAAATGTCAAAAAAATAATACAATTGAATTCAATTTTATTTATAAGGTATAATCAAATGTTGACCAGATGTATCAAAAGCCATGGCCTGCACGTGGTACCTATTTTTCACTGTAGTTTTCACCTTTTTGTTCACTTCCTCAGGATTCAGTGGAAAAAGAGAGAGAAAGAGAAAGCGCTGGTCCAAACTAAAATTTGTATCTGTATTTCAATGTATATATTTTATTATGGTGTATATTATATTTAATTATTATTATTATTATCATCATTATTCACTGTTATAAGATTTAGCTGTATTGTTGTGATTTCATTGAGTATTTAAAAAAATGTTTGAAAAATTATAAATGAAGAATAGGTGTATCTACGTTCAAATTTTTAATGGCAGATGTGCACTCTCATTTTTTAAATATATGATAAGGACAAGAGTTCACGCTGGGAATTATTTCACTTTTTTTTGGTCTCAGTTAATTATGCCCTTTGGTTATTTTTCCATGTGCCCCTTGTACGGACCCTTTGGGTTTAAAATATGCCTGTAGTCTTATTTTTATAACTGGCATTCACTCACTATAACTGTACTATAATTAGTCAAATATAAATAATATTGGGCTATGTAAGAATTTTCAAGCCCTGTAAAATTTGTTGTTGGTTATTTTTTAATCATTACTTTTTGACTATGCCAATAGTATGCTGATGAAGCTTGTTAGTACAAGTCTAAAGTGTAAACTCTAATCCACTTGAGCTGAAGGTCTAAACAGAGATTAAAACCACCCTCATCTTTGCAGTCCTGTCTTCCAGCATAGAGTGCAATACTACCCTAAAGTGTACAGAGTCCTAAAGTTTGTCAAACTGTGGCAGTATGATTAGTTGTGAAAGCTCTATTGTAAAGGTTGTGTAAAGTTCTATGTGTTGAGTTGCTACAGCGAGGCCCTCAGTCATCTCTCTATGGTATTCACAAACACACTGTAAATACTCTTTCCTTTTTGTGTATATGTCTGTACACATTTAAACTGATCACACTGTTGAAGTGCTTGTCACATTTCTTTGTTTTACTGTAAAAATTAAAAAAACAAACAAAGAAACAAAAAAATGAACGCTCAAAAAGAGAAAAGATTATTATCTCCAAAAGCAATAAACAATATTCTGAAGAATGGAATTTTGTCAAATTCATTGTGTGAATGGAAACATATCAAACTATTCAAATTACTCCAATGCATATGGGCAGTGAATATACTTTGGTTATGTCACATTCTTGTTTAAAACATGTGCTTGGAAGCATTAAAGAGGGCCATTTAATAACTATATGTTATACCAAACAACTTACGCCAGCTTGCATTTTCAATTTTGTCATGGCTGTTTAATGTTCTGGTCTCTGTTGAACAAATCACTTTTGTTCACTTGACCCATTTATGTGTATGAAAAACAATATTTATCAACCCTTTGGCCCATTTTTTAATTAAAATCCCCCGGTAAAATGTGCCGCGCAATTATCTTTGATGACAAAATTAAATTAATATGTACAATTTTGTGGTAATTGTTAAAAAGGGATTTTCTGGTTAGATTTCCAGGTCATGTGTAAGTGGAAGATAGATGGCAGTTGTTGTATTCTGGTTCTCCACAGGACTGCGCTAAAAGACCACAATTAACAGAACACAAGCAGGACCAACAAGAGCCGAGGATCTCATTGCCCAGCAGGGACATAGTAAGTGCACCTCTGCGATGGACATGGCTGATATTAAGCCCTACTTGCTGTGACTTTCTGACAGACACAAAGTTTTGTTCTTGTCGGTTTAGCCCAGTTATGAAAATGCTTAATGGTTGTATTAAAAAGGTTCTAACGTCTATTGATCCGCTGTGAGAGGTTTTGTGCCAAAAATTATACCAAAGTATCCACAAAGACATCTTTAGTTATCCATTGATCTGAAAGTACCTACATACATATTGTTTGTCCATATTTCCTAGATTGTACATGCACCAAAACATGAATTAATTCAAAGTAATCTTGGTTCAACTATTGTAAAATATTTGTAAACATTTATGCCAACAACAACAATTAGATTCGTGTCTCTTGAAAAGGGAGTAATAAAGTAGGCCTACTAGAACAGCATGGCTAATGCCCTCACAACACAGGATCATTAATCTGATATTGGTTAGCTAAGGCATACTGTAACCAAATAAATACGTTATATTAGATACATTTTTTTAAAAATGGTTAGAGGGAGATAAATGTAGGTTATTTTATGGTAAAATTTATAAGATCCACGTCGGATAATGACTTTTTCCTCGCTTTGCACGAGGGGACTGCATACTGTGTAACACAGTGCGGAAACAACCCTTCTGAGGTAATTTTTGCTCTCTAACCAGCCGAACAGGAAGAATAAAGCGGAAAGTTGTGTTTCCCTGTAATTTGAGCATATCGAGGACATAGCGCTCAACCCATGAATGCTTAGTGCTTATTGCAGTTCTTTTTGGGATTTTCATTTGTGATTTCCGTAAATTGGTTAAAGAAATGTGGACTTGAATCTGCACTTCCGCGTGCAATGTTTTTTTTACAGCGACACAAGACAACTTTCGAACGGGAAATCTGATTTGACGTCTTTCGTTTTTGGATTATATTTAGAGGTGAGTGCTTAATCGTTACATTTCGTTAACAAAGTGTTTTATCAGCAAACGCTCAGAAGAGTAATAGATTTTCTTTAACAGGTTAGTTAACCGAGGCTAGCAATGGCTCATCCCCCTGATAGTTATATCAGCAAAGCACACGCCAGCGTAGTAGTTGAAGGAATGTTGTGTCTGGCGTCAAGGTGTTAAATTTAAACGTTTTAATCAGATGGTTTGGATTAGACAAAACTGTTTATTTCCAACTTCATTGGGTTATACTTAAAGTGCAGAAAAGCGGAAGTTTCCCGCTATAAGGTACATCTGTAGTTCAGTCAAGCACGATTTTTTTTTGTAAGGGATAGTTAATGACACATTGTAACCGTGATGCAAAAGAAATGTAGCAGGGAACGAATGTTTACAATCATTGAAGCTATCAGAGAAAATCATCTTTGTAGTTTGACGTATGTGTTTTGTGATAGCAGTTGCCCTTTTCCTTAAACTAGCCGAACTCTCAGTTGACTTATTTTGTTTCCCTGGCGTGGCCATTATGGAGCAAGCACACTGTTTACTGTAATAACAGACCCGGGCATATGTGCAATTTCAACCAATTCTGATAAATGTTACGGCGCTTGTGATACTAGCTGGTAAATTCCGAAGATGAGTTATCTAGATACAGGGGTTTTGATAGACACACGGGCACTAACATAAAAATATATATGCCTATGTGTGTTCAATGTAATTAACAACAACTTTGTTAACAACCCATCTGTCATTGGAGCCCCTCCCATTTTCATCACCCGTCCCCTCCCCCTATCTCTCGCTGTTCACTCGTCCTTCCCATTATTTGACAGCTCTCCCCTGTTCTACCAACTAGATGCACGAGAAGGGTAGGGGTTTTAATCTGAATAATATTTGCCCCTTGATGATTCTATCCTAAAACAAATACAACCTGAATTAATAGATAAAACAGTTTTAAACGATTATTACATGTATTGAAGTAAAAAAGTGATCAAACACTCATAACACCCTGTGAAAATGTAATTTGCAACTTTGTTGCCTAATTGATCTATGAAGCACATTTTATTGAAAATAGTTTGGATTACACAAACTCTGATGTATTATGGCCAGTCCTGTTTTTAATCTGAACACCATTTAAAGCAACTATAGGCAACTTTAATGTATAATCAATACATTGAAAACATCGCAGATGAAGTCTCAATATTTATCACTCATTGTGTCTACTGCCGGATATGAACGCTTGCGAAAATGTGACAAATTGCTTTATGGTTTGGAGTGTGTCTGTGAATCCCGAAGAGATGCCGTTCCTTGGAGCATAGTCATTGATTGTGCCAGCGTGCAATGTTAAATTGGCTGTCCATCAAAAAATATTCAAAGAAAATGTCAGCTGAAGCTCAAATGTAAATTGGTTTATGCAGCAAGACAATGACCCATCACACAAGAGCAGCTCTACCACTTACTGGCTAAGAAGGAAAGCTATTCAATATTCTTTTGACTGCCCTAGCCGAAGTCCTTATTTGATTTGCTACTCAATTACAACAATTAGGCTTAGTCGAGTGGGCCAATATTCCGCCACAAGGATGTGAAATACCGCTTAAGTTATTGTAAAGCACTAGGTTACAGTTATCATTGCTAAAGGTGACACAACTAATTTTAAGGGAGCAATTAACTATGCACTTTGAGTGTTTACTTTTTTGCCTTAATACATTAAATAAATTGTAATTCAAAAATCTATTTAGTTTATGCAGGTTCTAATGGTCCTTGGATAGTTTGTTAAAAGGTCCATAACAATAAAGTGTTGCAAATATGGGAAATAAACCCAAAAAGCAAGGGGGCAAATACATATTCAACTGTACGTGCCATTGATTATCCATACTCTGTTTTCACACACTGATGCACCACAAAGACGGACTCTGAGGGAATAGGCTAACGCCCAAGGCCAAGTTCACTGGCTTCACATTAGCCGCACACTTATGGATTTAGTAGTAGTATCGTCTGCTTCTCGAGAGAATCGATCCAAAGTGTGATATGGAGAAGCGGCTGCACGGGTTTGAGGCCTTTTTTGTAAAACGACTTCTGTATTGTTGCCAATGGAGCTTCCTGCTCTTTGGCTCTCCGTAGGCAGTGTATGTTCTATGCACGGTGGGTTCGTAGAGCAGCAGGAACCGAGCCTGCCCATAGGCTGCTGTTGGATACAGCCTTGGTTAACGAGGATGTGATAAGATCCCGGAGCGGGTGGTTTCAGAATGGTGGTAGGTGGCTTCATGCCCCCTGTGAGAAGCTGGCCCTGCCACTCTCGCTCTCTTATCTTTCTTTTCTCTTGTTATTCTCTCTTCCTCCCGCCCTTCCTTGCCCTTTGCATGTGGAGTCTTGTCTAGAGCCTGAAGGCTACCTTCTCTTTCCTTTAAAGGAATGTTGGAGGATCCTCTCTCTCTCTCTCTCTCTCTCTCTCTCTCTCTCTCTCTCTCTCTCTCTCTCTCTCTCTCTCTCTCTCTCTCTCGCTCGCTCGAGTTTCACAACACC
>JAVQJS010022560.1:0-24456 GCA_036024795.1 Galaxias rostratus | reverse complement strand
TATTTTCAAAAGAACATTTGACATAATACGAAAAAATGTGAGTACTAGAAATGTTTAACCAAATAGTTGCTAAAGGGTTGAATTGCAAAATTGCAAAATTCCATTGTATGACCTCAATTCCGAAGCAACTCAAATTACACAAGCTTATCAACATAATGTATTCTAACTTAAGGCACAGTATGTATATATCTAGCAATAAATTGAATTTAAAAAATAAAATCTTTAAGTTTTTTTTTTGTTGCTTTATTACATATCTCTTAGAGGAGATCATTAAACCAAATGCTCAGAGAGGAGTGCTGAGCTTCAGAAAAATGGACAGTCATATGGTAATAAAGTATTACATTGATAAGTAAATATTTAGTATGTAACTTTTTGAATAGGTGGTGTAGTGTGCATAAACAAAATAACGCGATAAAATTAACTTTTCAACTCTGTTTTCAAATGTGTGAACTACGCAACTACACAATCACATTTCCCTGAAGCCAACTTAATTTTATAATGTAGTATGACCTTTTAAACGCATTGTTTTATCGACCTTTCACACTTATCATGAGTGTATACTCCTTTTGCTGACAAAGGCATTTTCCCCTTCTCTGGTAATAATATACTGCAAGCAACTCTCTCAATAACTCAGACCATGCCCATTAGGGAACCATCACTTAATTTCTCAGAATGGGTTGTATGTACACTTCATAAACACCAGTTTACGGTTCAGATAAGAAAATCGGATCTGTCAGATTTGATCACAGTTTTGTTGTTTATGTGGTTGCCATTGTTCATCCTTTGTTCAAAGACCCACTTATCTGAAAGTATTATCTACTGTGCTAAGAAGTGTGTACCTGTGTGGAAGTGTGTCCAGGAATTATACCTAGTAATATTACATTTAGTTACTAAATAAAGTTATATGATATTACTGAATGTGAGATGCATTAAAATGAAGGCCCCAATGAGTAAAGCAAATGCTTGTAACGATGGTATATAATTCTGATTGGTCGTCCTCAAGGACACTTAGAGTTACTTTATAGAGGCAAAACTGGTAAAAGAAGGCAGGTAATTGACAAACTCATAAATATATAGGAAGTCAGGGTCTCGGTTAAAGACAGCTGATCTGGGGTCAATGGATTTCATGCCTGAGAATACCAAAGGAAAAGAAGAGGGACTGAAGTGAGAAAGGTGTTTTGCTCAAATCTATAGATACCAACACCTACTTGAAAATTATTGCATTTTGGGGAAATACCGCAATGTGGGGTAGACCAAGAGAATTTTATTTAAATGAATGACAATACTGTACAATTTTAGTTGTGTTCCCATGGGCTAACTGCACTTCTAAACTTTTCACATTCGACTCCTAGTGTTTCTATTTGAAGTAAATTGTTGTTATCTCTTCCATTGGAAAAGACATGACCAAAGCATGAGGCCTGAGACGTGCCTCCACTGCAGGGAACATTTGTTTGCAACAAAGATCCCGCTTGGGGTATGCCGGTGAGAAACTGCTAATGAACGATGGCCTGCTTCCATATCTCTGTATCACCACATCCCACCACCCTCTAACTGGGCCATGCCACGTTACTCCTTGTGATCAAAGCATATGACCAAACTGCAGCCTTTACAGATGATTAAATCAAGGGTGATAATCCGGCGACACACTTCTATAGTAATGCTGAACACCACTTATTGTAATCTTCAACTTCAATCTCCGTTTTCAGAAACTTCCTTTCATCAAGCATGTACAAGTGAGTATTCTTTAATGCCTTATCATTCGCCTTCTTGCTTTCATGTTGACACTGTTGTATTACCAATTAGTTTGAGCTAGATAGTATGAGTGGAAAGTGTATGGGCATTACTCATTGTTTACATTCAACAATAAATATTGTAAGTTTGAGCATTTCTTTTTTGTATTGTAATATTGACTGCCAATCAGAAAAATCATATTTGATCGAGCATAGGAAGTTTCAAACCACATTTTTCTGACTCTTACTTGACACATGTGGGCTCAAGCACATAAGACATCACTTGTGTACAAAGAGAGAAATAGAAATTATAATGTGTTATGCAAAAATGAGTACATTGTGGTGACAATCCATTCGCAAGATCCACACACTTAACAAGTATGTTGTAACAATGTTTAAGGCATATACATATTTGAATGAGAATGAAGCTAATAAAAAAAATGTTTTAATGCAATATACAGTATTTTTTGGTATAAGGTAATAAAGCAATTTTTTCTGAGCCAAAGTATTACTCTCGTAGGTGTGGACGGTTGTTCTACATCCTCTTTACACCAAACCTCTGTGCAGCCCGACTAATGCTACAATACATCACAGAACAACCAGGGTTGTGACAGGCCTAGGTCCACATACAAACAAACATAATTTATGAGCATGTGGTGTAGTGTTTCCATCTTCAAAGTAGACGTTGTGCAGAAGATTGCCTTTGAGTTCATTTATAAAATGTGACATTGGAAATCTGGTCAAAAAATGTAATGTTATTCCGCTAATAAATGGATAAATGGATGGTTTGTTAAGGGTGCACCACTATATTGCCATCCTGTCTCACTCTCTCAACCTGAATGCTACAAATTGCTTTTCAACTCGTGGGACACCTTTTTTAGTTTGTCTACTACCCCCATTGACCCCCAAAACCTTCACTTCCTGTTACAAGATGGACGACATGACTTAGCCCTCCTATTTAAAAAGCAAACACTGGCAGTGACCAGCAAGGTATAGGTCAGAGCAATTACCCTACTAGCAAAACAACATTAATGCATTTCTTGTCACTTGTCAGCACTTAGTTGTCAGAGCACAAACTATGACTGGCTACTAAGAGACAGAAAAAAATCATGACTAATTCAACTAAAGACTAGAAATTCAAGTGTATTTCACTTTAACTGGACTTCAATAGCATATAAAAGCCTCAACTTGATCGGCCATTTTCTTCCTTTATCTTACACCCACTTCTGGTATCTTTTAAACCACAATAGTGTACTTTTTTAGCAACAAAAACACTGTAAAAACTACTGTAAACACAGTGTTTTGACCTGGGTTTCTGGCGTGAAAATACATTTTCTGTTTTAGCACAATAAAATACATATAAAAATAAAAAAGTTTCAGTTTCAAGAGGAAGATGTTTCCAAGTAGTTCAGCATGACACAAATCTTCTTCCGTGGACATAGCATGATGTTTCAGGGGCAGCTGGGCCACTCACCAGATTAGAGAGCTGGATTATAGAGAAAAAACATATTTAAATTGTCCCATAGCAAACTGACTTGGTTCTTTAAGTATAGCAATTTTCACACATTTTTTATCTTTCTATATGTATTTCATCAGATACTAATGTATTTCAAACAATGATTGCAAAATTCAGATGACGATATAAACAGCAGAATGTCAAACGAGTTGAGAAAATTACTCTCCATTGCGTCATCGGGGTCCTTCCTGATCCTTATCTTGCTTTCAGGCAAGGTGAGAGCCTTCGCTGGTTCTAAGTTTGATTCACACACAGATCTATGGACATTACGGTGAACTAACCATTTAAATGCTGTTGGTCTGAAAACTATGTGAATTGTATATACATTGACCCCATGACCAGAAGTTGTTCAATGTCTTTGCATAGTTAAGACTAAACAATTACATATATTAATTTAACCTGTTCCACACTGTAAAAAGAACATTTGGGCTCAACATCTCTGTTGTTGTTTCACCCATCTTAATGTTAAAGTATGTATGCAGAGTCTCTGATTTTCTAATGTTAGTAGTACTAACAACTTGTCTGTCATTATTATTTATAATGTACTTATACAAGATTAATCAGCAATGAGCTTTAGGGTTGCAATACAATTGTCAGAAAAATAAACCCCTTGAAGCATTCTAAATGTAATGTCCTGACTCTTGTTACAACAAGAGTCTAACCAAAAAGAGCACAATGTAAATATCTAAACTTTTGAGCTCAGCAATCAGCAGCCCTTTATCAGCCTCTCTGAAAAATAACAAGGATGTTCTGTCATGGATTCTGGGCTGTCAGGGACACATGGCCAGTAGACGTTCAAATGCACTGGCACCACATAATGATGCATTTCCAAGAAAGGCTTTGTTTGTGATTTCACGTGAAGACCATGAGGATGCCTATGCAAAGCCTCATTTCCTCACTTCACCACTTACATTATATCCAGTCTCTTGGTAGTTCTCTCTGTCTATATTTACAACCTGTTTATTAGACAGCCTGTCTTGGAGCTTCTAATTAGTTTGGGGACTATCAGATGGGATACTTTTCCATTGTGAGGAATTCAGTCTCTTTTTCCAGTTCTCTTAGAGAGAAAGAGTCAAGGTTGATGCTAGCGAAGGGCATCAAATGCTTGACTGACTGACACAAGCAGCACTTAGGACCTTACGGGAGGATAACAGGGGTATTTGAAATGGATGATCGGACCCCCAAAGTCAGCCTATTTCTGAAACAGAACCGGACAGGTCCCCTAATACACTTGTATTACAGGATGGTGCAGCAAAGCAAAGTCTTTCCAGCAATTACATACATACAATTAAATTAATAAATAAAACATAACAAAAATAGCCCATCCTTATGTCATCTGTTTATAATTCGTAAATTAAAAGACGTTTTAAAGCCAGAAAGGTATGAAACATAATCTGCTCATTCTTTATAATAACAATTTATTTTCCAAGTCTAACTCACCAGCTAATGAGGCGATGCTTTGACAGGGCTAGTTCAGGTAGGCAACTCAGACTTTTACCCCGCCTTTAACCCCATCAAGCAACCAGCCGCAGGCGTTCAGGAGAGTTATGTGGCTTACTAAACTGCAGTCACCCACCACACTTGCTCCTACAACTGCACACTCACTGCTGCACCACACTATGTTTCTGCTCGCTCTTGTTGCTGCCACCCTCCACTGCAGCTTGCGCCAATTTAGGGTCTGCTACACGGAATCCGATGGGGGATTCTGCCGGCATTTGCTCCCTGCCAATGGTTGCTCACATAGCGTTTGTTATAGGCCGCTCAGGCAGGGTAGCAATCAGAGCAGCAGGTCCTTGACGCCATACTTCAATGTATCACCATGTATTGCAATTAGCTGTCAAAGCCATCGTAAATTGTCTTGACTGCATTTTTTCAAAGATGTAAAATAAAGTGATATCTTGAGGATTTCTGCTTCTTTCCTCTAGCAGAGCCTCACAAGAAAAAATCCTTCTTGTCTATTACATTAAAAATTTGATAAGATTATTTTCTGCAATCAGTTCTCACCTAGAGAACCTGGAACAGACCACTCAACAAAAAACACTGTATGGTAGCGCTAGCATCAGATACCTTGGTAAAGAAAACATTTTTGGGCGATTTGATTGGATCGTATTACCTGATTGCTTGTCAAACACAGACCCGAAAAAAAAAGATTCAGTTTGACACCTGATGGGTCTTTAATGTGCATGCTCCTAAACAGGTCCAGGATCAATTGTTCCCCCTGTCGTGCGACAGGTGCTACGCAAAACTACACTGCAGACTTTTATATTGCTCTGTAGCATACTGTAGACAGCATCTCAATAAGGATGGATTGGAATAGTTCCTAGCAGTAGGTTTTAAAATATAGTAGTAAGTCAGCCGTTTGCTCTATCAGGGGTGCTAATAGAAGGTCAGCAAATGAAATGAATATCCCTTTTATCCAACGCACCATAATGCTGAAGGAATTGACTTTCTTTCAGTATTCACTTGCAGTTCACACCTTGTGCTCTCATTACCAATACATGCCAAGTTGTGCAGTAGAGCAACAAGCTAGATATATTGAGTTTGCTTTTCTGCATTTTTGTCCACAGAGCATGGTTCTTAGCCGTGCTAATAGGGATTGTGGTAAAACAGAGTTGTTGTGTACAACCATTTTGACACACAAATATTTTCCTACATATCAACATGACATGATATTTCCGTATCACATAATAGACTATTTACTGTATTAAACATGTTATTTTGAAATGTCCAATTGCTTATCAAAGACAACTATTGGCAGATACGTGAGCAATGGTGAGCTACAGTAGAAAGTGCTACTTTTGACTGAAAAGAGTAACCGCCAAGGATTACAAAGTAGAGCGAAACAAAACAAACGAAAAACAGCTTTACTGCATGCTTTCACTATATAGATAGGAAAAGCAGGAATGACAGCGGAGGTAATTAGAATGAATTATGGGCAGACTCTTGGTCCTCTGTGCCTTGCCTCAAACAGATCTGTGCTGTGTGTTTAAGGAGAAGCTCTTCACTGGGCTGTGAAATCGCAACCATCTGACGGCATCCCCTCGACAGGGAGACACCCCTTTGTCTGTCTATCATTTTACATGAACCCATCAGTCCAACTCAATTTCATTATAAACTCACTATCTATTCCTTTGAACTTATAGTCCAGCTGTTTAATCAACCTTTAATTATGCTTGTTGCGCTAAACCGCTAAAAAGGAAATGCAAATTGAATGGGATTGATGCCTAAGACCAAAGCTCTTTTACATTTGAGAAAATAGACAGTGTGTGTGTGTGTGTGTGTCTCTGTGTGTCTGTGTGTGAGTCTGTGTCTTTGTCTGTGTGTGTGTGTGTGTGTGTGTGTGTGTGTGTGTGTGTGTGTGTGTGTGTGTGTGTGTTAAAGGCTATGTATAAACCCTGTTGTTGCTGCCCCCACCCTTTTTCGATCCCAGCTACCTCTGCACCTCTACACTCTCGTTTCTGTCTTTACCATACTTCAGACCATCATTTGGTGAAGTATGATGGTCACTGCTGGCCGCTGGAGATAGATAGATCAAATACCTGACCATAAATGACACTCCAATGACCCACCATGACATGGATTAGCAACTCCACAAAGTGTAAGGCATGTTCCCGGATGGGTCACTTGGCTGCCTCGTGAAAATCTCTGAGTTTGTGAGCCTGTAAAGTTCTAGAAACGAATAGTTTTATTATTGCCAACGATCCGTGGTAAATCCACTAAATAAACAAACAAGAGAGTGATAGAAATCTCAGATCCAGGTATTGGGGGGACTGCTTGATTTGATCAGCAATATATATCCGAGAAGTTATGAAAAACATTGTCTTGAAATTCTGTCATAATTTTATAAATAAATGTTTTCTAGATAGAATATACACATCAAACGTATAGAATCAAATACGTATGTTTGCATTTCTCACTGAGGTAGTGGAAGCATTAGTGTAGTTGTTATTACATTTTGTTTTGAGACTGTTAATATTAGTTGGGAATATTAGTTGTTGCTCAAAGGCATAAACACACTAATAAGGAAAAACTGTCATTTTATCAGTGGATTCAACTGTAATTAAGTATCAAAGCAAGTAAAATGAGAACTAAAACTACGCGGGGCGGTTTGGAAATGATTAAATGTTTCGGAATCATTGTTTTTAATTGTGTATTTTATGAGACAATAAATGACGGCCTGTCTTTCCTCTTTGGCGGTCTACTACTCACCCCATTATGTGCGGCCATATTCACCATCGGCATTGTGCCTGCTCTGATTAATTGCACAAAAAGCTCTTCTGAAGGGAGGTTTATGTTAGACAAATAGTGAATTAGCATGAATGCAGAGCCTTTAAAGCCAGCCAGTGACTGAAATAACTTATTTTGTGTCTGACACAGTGCTGCGATTGTAGCCGCCTGAGCCGAGAAGACTGTAAAATTGTAATTATCAATGGTATGTTGAAGTACTGCAACAACAACAGGGCTGTACACAGTAAGAAAGTCTTTGTCTTAGGAAATTTGCTCTTCGGAGTCTGAATGACCAGAACAGTGAAGCCATTATTTCAACTAATGTATTCACTTATTCCTGTAATAAATGGGTGAAGATTGTTTTCCCTATTTGCTTTAATGTGACCAAGAATGCCTGACGTTCACAAAAACAAAGTTGCCTCTTTAACTTATTTTATCATCAACACAATTGAGAATTCAACCGTTATAAAGTCACTGTGTGAAAAAATTAACAAAGAAATCAAAGCAATAGCAAAAGACTACGTCCCACCTCTGTTGAAAGGGTGCCCACTTTGCTTCCACTAAAGTCTGCCTGATTTACTACCCAAGCTCCAGTGATTAATGCCCACACAAATAAGATGGATGAAGAGGGTTGCCAAGCAAACCAGAGAAATGGCACTATGCTGGTCTATGATGGAGGAAAGAATGAATCAAAGACTCAAACGTGACATGCAGGAACTGCTGCACTGCAGCGGGGAAAAAGGGCCATTTTGCATAATACATAAATTAACTCTGGGCCACTGGTTCAAGCAACTCTCCAGTGCACTGCTCTTACTAAGCAGGAAATTACAGTGAGAGGCATCTGACAGATGGCTATACTACTTGAACTAAGGAGAAATATGGCACCCTGATTAGGATCTAATTTTAAGTTCCATAAAGTGAAGTAAGAGTTTGGTGTGTGAAGGTACCACCCCTGTATGCTCACTCAAACTCAGCGAGAGAGGATAATTAGACATAAAGAAGATCTAATTCCTTTTATTGCACATCTTTATGTATGAACCAGGCCATTCACTTACTTTGTATGGGAGTGGGATGGTACAACCACTAAAACAATGTAGTGTCAACAAAACTCCTACCTCTGCCCACCAACACCATTTGAAGTTCTGTCAATAGCCTCATGAAAGATATGCAAATACAAGTATAAGAAATGCGTAGGACGAGATCAAAAAGTGGTTCATTCAGATGATCGAGAAGTCAAAGCTAATGGAGAGTCATGAATGAGGGAGTGGAATGCGGAGAATCCTGGCAGGCCAGGAAGTGATGGAAGTCGAAGAGCTCTTGACTCCAGGCACGCGCACAACAGTAGCCCCCAGAGCAGCAGGGGAGTCTAGCCCAGCAGCTGCAACTTGTCAATGGGCTGTCAGGGAAGCCAAGCGGGAGTCTGTTACACAAACACACACTAACCTCCCTTCAACATATCCTCTTCCCTCCTCCTCCTCCAGATGTCGGAGGTTCCGGGTCCCTCTGGGGTCGCCTCCATTTTGGCTGGTGTGTAGCTGAAATACGTATGTGTGCCCGGGTCAAATGGGAGACTACAGTCCAAAATAAATGACCCTTTGGTTTCCTGTTGACTCTCTCAGTGGGACACTTATGGATTTTGTTCTGTCTGTTAACTTTCTGTTTTCACAGACTGAGGAGTTGAGGGCTGCACAGTTAGAAGAAGCTTTGTTTTAACCAAGAGAAGGTGAAACCCTCCTGGCTTTAACGGAGCAATTAATTTAAAAACAACCACAAACCCTCAAATTAAAGCCTCTCCATATTTAATTGTCTTGAGATGAATGTGGATAGATCTATCTAACACAGTTTGTGAAAGCTGTTAATCTTGCATTAAGTGGCCGTGTCATAAGAACAGGTCACATTATTTCAGCATTGGCATGAGAGTTTAGCAAATTAGAATTATGCAACGGTTGTTGAAAATGATATTCTGGAGAAAGTCCAATTATGAAACAGTATTCTTAGTTTGCTTTATGCATTACAGAAAAGTAAACATTGAAAATCACATGCCTTGTCATGGAAATTCCGAGCTTTCAAATATTCTGCAGTAACAGGTTTTCATCTGGGAGGCCAAGCAGAAGAATGCCGGGGTCCTTAAGGGTCAGAGTCGCTATTAAGGTATGAAATGAAACTCTTTAGGAAACCATTTCCATCTGGGGAGTAATTCATTAACGATTCATCCCTTCCCTCCACCCACTAATATCTTCGCCGGGTTCATTATGGTGTCTGGAAGCCACAGGGCTCGAGCCCACTTCCAGGTTTCTGTTGAGGACAACGGGCTGAGTGGAGACGATAAACGCAACATTGCGAAACCCCGAGGAGGTTCTAAAGTCTAATTAAAACCCTAGAGCGATTAAGCACCACCTTCAGGTGAAGGACATGGGCGTCTTAATCTTGCCACTGTACATAGTCATTGGGTAGATATTGTGTTCACCATAGGGCAAGGAGGGAGACAAATGCAATTGACCAACTCGAGTGAGTTGTTTGCTTGTTTGGTGCATGTGTATTTTTTTTTGTGTGGAATCCCAGTTGGTTCTGACATTTTCCAGATTCTGACATTTTATGGTCATATCACTCAGAACACTACAAGACGCCGCTTGTTAATATTCTCCAAATGGTCACACTTGAAACAAAAGCTATGGCTCCTGTGGTGACAGGAAGTGCACCAACAGTACACATACTTAAGGTTATCTTTTCTCACCATGGCTCTTACAATAATGGATGGCGAGTCTTTGTCATGTATAGGTTGACAGGCTCGAGGGGGACATCATTTGACATCCTCCCTTCCTGCTCACTGCACGCCAACTTGCTGCAGGCTTTCTACATCACTCGCACCGTCAGGAGAGCTGATAGATACTGGCTTTTCCGCAGAGAGAGAATATTGAGGTGTTGGTGGTAACAGCTGAATGATAATGTGTGGTGGTACATTTGTGTCCTTACCATAAATCAAAGGCAAGCAGTGGCATATATTAGCATCTAATTTCCCAGAAGCCTGAAAAAGCTTAAAATATAAATATGACATCTTTACTATGTGAATAATGTATTTGTGGACTGTGTCCCGCAAGTATTCCGTTGCCAGCAGGTATTCATATCATGATATCACATTTCTTATCCTTCAGGGGAATTACATCAGATGTGTAAAAATATCTGGCTGAGACATCTGAAGTCTTCTTTAATACGTTTTCCTGAATTTATATGCTATGATCTCTATCTGTAACAGGGGACATTGTGGCCAACACATACTGTATAGCATTCTGAATACTTTTGGTTTGTGTAATAGCCTTAGCCTCGCAATTGATGAGTCACGATCACTGTCCTGAATTGCAACTACAGCATTGTGCATGACTTGGTGGATGATCAAATCAAATTAGAATGGGAACAGCTGCTAATAACAATAAAGTAAGGCATCATTTCTGGTTTGTAGGATAATTTAGATTTTAAGTGAATGTCATTAGGCATCTGTCTGAGGATTTGAACAAATGCACTGTGAGCATCACATCTGTCACAGTCGTCTAGCAACCATGGAGGACTCACATTTCTCTTGGAAGCAGGCACAATTCTGTGTGCACAATGTGTTAATGTGTTCCACAACTATTTTAAAGATATGGAAATTGATGCATCATTGGAAGATGTGCATGGTGTGGGATAATATATGAATGCAGTGATATATGCTTAAAGGAATACATATTCCCATATCAGTCTCTTGCATTGCAGTGATACACATACACAACTATTACACATACTGGCTGGAATGCAAGCACATTACTATTGAAATAGTTAATTGCATTGTTCATATTAAGTGAACAAATAGGAATGACAAAATCTGCACATGTGAGTGTCTCATTCATCAGGTAATTTCAGAACTAAATTTTGTATTGTTGGGAGCAAAGCAACAGCATGTTAAAAGCACAACAGCAGAGCTGCAAAGACTCTGGTGTTCAATAGTAACTTAAAGAAAGTTCTGTGCTTTTAAATCTCTCCTTGTTCTTCAGATTAATGCACTGTGAGTTGTTATATCTAATTGGTGTTAAAAGGTTGCCTTGTGGTGGGGACTGGTTTGCTTGGATGAGGTCCCAATTAATAGGGTCTTGGCAGATTGATTAAAATGAGTGCACAAGGCACATCAATTTGGTAATTGATTTGTTTCTTGTGGGGCCAAGAAAAGTGGGCAGCCTTCATCCAGGCTTAGGTGCCTGCACTTTGCCAGCAGGAGGACCATGTGAGAGCCATTCAATCCAAGAAAGTTTCGGTGGTTGGGAGAAAATAAATAATGCACTTTGCTTGGTGGTAGGAGATAAAAATGGTTTCAGAATTTTGAATGTGTTTTGGAATTGAACATCCGAATGCATTGTATTCTATGTAGGAATGTATTGGATGTGAATCTTACCTTTCCAATGTTGGAACGGGGAAGATAACCTTAAATATTTCTAAACATTTGTTGTGATAACCATGCTGCAAGAAGAAGGGCTTGTGATGAAAGTTATCATCCATTGCACTTGGACACAATCCAATGCTATCACTCCCCCATTAATCTAGTATTGCTTTCAAAACACATACCTGAAATGTACAAAACAAACGCATAACTTGATTCCCTCTGCAAACACCCAGAGGTCATACCTGAACTCCTTGGCAATACTGATAAAGGCCACAATATTTTTGACAATTAGATACACAGTATAAAACTATCTGATTATGCAGCAATGAATGACAGAAATATTTCTGTTGTCTTTTTTTTTTTTGCCTTATGCTCACGTTCTGAAAAGGGTCCATAACCTTCAATCTAACAGTAAAGAAGGGAATGTAAATCCTGAACTTTGACATGGTAAGATAGAAAGCAATTTCAGCAGCAGAGTTGCTTTTGCCAACATAAAAAAACAAGTTTCTTTGATATGTTTGATTGTTACCAAATTTAGATTTTTTTAATTCAATTGATCAGACACCCCAACAACTTCAGATATATGGCAAGTCAACAATGAGCATTCTTGTTAAGAGAAAAACACATTCTGTTATTCTAGTCATTGCAAATCTAACTATGTATTTTTGTGTAAAATATGTGTTCTGCCAAATCTAAATGTTGGCATTGAGTGTGGCTTTCTGGGACTTGATTTTCTAACAATTGAGAGCAAAATGTAACCATTTAGCAAGCAATCCATCACATGTGATCACACACAGAAGGCGTCTGCTCTTACTAAAGTGGCAGCTAAGAGTAAAAAAAAACTTTTCTTAAATGGTCTTTTCCATTCAGTACCAAGACAAAAAATGAACTACACAAAAAAAAGCTACTACAGACTTAAAACTAACGGTCTCAAGTCAATGAAAGTAGAATACAAGTAGGAATATCACTTTTTCAAATATCTACTTTATAACGATAGTTCACCCATTTCCGATCTTCTGATCTATTGATGTTTTCATCAGATGCCAATGTTGTATATGTAACACTGTATGGTCAATTGTCACTTTGTAATTCAACAGCAGAATGTCCTACGAGTTGAGAAAATCAATCAATCAATCAATCAAATCAAACTTGTTTGATGGACTTACTTGAATTTGTTTGAAAAGTTACATATATTGCAGAAGGTTGGTGTGAGGTATCCTTTAAGACTTTTGAATGCCTTATGTCAGGTCTACCATTCCTGCAAGCAAAGATAGGGATAATGTACATCACTGGAGAAACCCTGGGAACCAGGCATTATAGAAAACTGAGAAGTGCCTGATGTACTAGCTGTGCCACTTGGGGATTGTATCAGGATTGCTCTGTGCTGTATTCACACATGTTAACACTCGTTTACTTAAAAGCAAGTAGTAAAGGAAACAATAACAAACACTAGGCTTAGAGTTACACTATGCTGTTAACTAAAGCTAAATATAAGAAAAGGTGCGCAATTCTGGCATGATGCCTAAAAGGTACCCTCACCGACAAGAGCAAGATGGGGAAATGGTAATGGATGTATTCAATAACCAATTCAATATTCTATTGATTTAAATGCGCACTTTACCCCCCTTTCTGGTATATTCTCTCTACAGCGCACTCAAATGGCATCAAAGCCTGATATAACATTCTGCTCTTGAATTTTGTTCTAAATTTTAAGTTATTGGCCGATTTTAAAGCTTGTTCCCAATGCTCTACGGCTTTTGTAACAGCAATGATGGGTGCAACTCGTGGAAATCTAAAATGTTGGTCAATAGACTTCAGCAAACACGCAGAATGAAAATTAGCAGGCAATGGTTTGGTCAATCAGCTCCAAGAGAACAGATCTTCAAATGAGCTTTGATCCTTTGCAATTCTACTGCATTCTACTGCAATTTTAATATACGCATGCATCGTCTCTTTAATCCAATCCGCTCCTGGTTTTCCTTTGTGCACAGCACAACAATAGGCTGTTCTGCAACCTGACCAAAGGTGAAGGGCCTCCTGCACATTCACTCTGCGTCGGGGTGAATTGAACTTTGGTTCGGTGCTCAACCAATCAAAGCAAACGGCAATTCTCATGCCAGCAGAGTTATGATGTATCGGAATAGCATGAATTTCTTTTCCCACCATACATAGAAAAGAGCTGGCTTAGTGCTTGTTGGATAGGTGCGCTTAATCTTTCTATACTACTCAGTGCAGCCAGAGGGCAACGGGGGTAAAGAGCAGTTTGCTTTTTCCTTCCCTCATCTCATCTTGAAGAATGCTCCTTTAAGGTTCCATGGATAGAGTCGTTTGTTGACTGATCAAATATGTGTTTTCATGTTTGTACATGCATCCCCTAGAACTTACACCACCAGTAGTGTGTGCCATCTTTTACATATTTTAGTCATGCTGAGATATGTCAATGCTATGTGAAAGAGAGAAAATTAGATTAAAAAAACCCTATATGCATCTGAGAAGACTTGATGTTCTATAATGTAACACTGAGTCAACAAATTTTCTTGCTTTTTTTATGACTCTTTGGTGTGCCTGATGACTGACATAGCATCAGAGGTGTGGTGGTAAAATGAAATGGACAAATCCCCTTTCAAATATGACTAGAGATGGTATCCACCATCTTCAGGTAGCCTCCCAACGTACTCCCTAGGTGAATAACAATCAACAAAGGTGAGATGGATCTACAGTATGGCCTGGGGATCTAGGGACCAAGACGCTCCAGATGGCACTTTGGTTGTGTTGATCTCAGCCTTGGAGAATATTGCTTAGCTGTGATGGAAGTGAGCCTGGCAGATCAAACATTGGATTGTGTTTATCATGGAACCCCTAGATGTGCCATGCCATATGTGCAATGCCCATGGGTATGGGATACCACTCAGATTAGAAATGCTCAGCCTCGCTGTCTCTCTTTCTCTATTCCTCCTTATTTTATCCCTTATTTATAAGAATGGGATGCTGTATATCAAATGCTATATCCCATTTTTGTGTGGACAGATGATACGTAATTGAGAATATTAAGAAGCCTGCTTCCAGCTTGAAACTTATTGGCTGCTCAACTGACATTACCTATTTTTGATAGGAAGAAGTCAAGTCCACATATTGTTTTTTGTTTGTGTGTTGGGAACTTACTGAGCATTACTTCTTCACCTTGAGAGGCTTTTTAAAGCCAACTAATTTCCCTCATAATATGGATGTTATGGTTATTTAACGATGTATTAAGGAATAACTTACCATAAAAATGTTTTTTTAACAGCTTCAAAACGTGAAAAAGTTCATAAAGCTAACACCTCTAGGACAGGTTAAACAATGAACACTGACTCTAACAGACTTGTAGGTAATTTGACGTTGTGCTTTTTAGATCAGACTCAGTTATCTAGTTAATCGTTGTCAGTGTGTTTGTTAACTTTTGTTTTCCGCAGACATTCTACTGCAGTGCATTGACAAGCCTTACCAAATAATTGGCATTTGATGCAAATTTCCTCATTGACGGTTCAGGACAATAAAAAGACATGGTCACCCAAGTATAGTTTTGGGTATGACTGCTTTGTCAGTTTAGAGGATTGTGTACTAGTCTCAACCATGGCTTGCTCTGATTTGACTTAGGACGAGAATCAGACTAGACAGCATGGTCTTGCATGATCTTGATTTAGTAACACAAATGATAATGTTTTCGAGCCGGGCAAGTGCAAATAAAAGGAGGACTGCCCCCATATGCTGAGTTCCCTCTTTCTCTTCCCCCATTTTTTTTTATCTACATCGGTGTACGTCAGCAGAAAAAAAAGAGTTGTTGTCTTTCTTGTTCCACCTATCGGGGGGAAATGTGTTTACCATAATCCATATTACTTTGACCGCTTCCCCATGGGTAATATGGGCATGGGCATGCTGAACGTTTTCATTATGCATTAGATATCATATCAATTTAAAAACCATCAGTGGCAATACACATGCTGCGGGGATCGCCGTTGCCTCAGCACAAAACCACCAATACATACACTGAATATATGTATATGCAAATGATACGATTGTATTTCTGAGCAGAGTTGTCCATGCATGCTGCCTGTATGCTGCCTGTATGCTGCCTGCCATTATGTTTACTGCACAAGCCCACTGGGCCGCAACTGTGACATGTTGGCAAGCCGTGCCAAACAAGGTGATTCACTGAGGCCTGACAAGGGTCTGTCTTTGATGTCCTGAAAGCGGAGGTTCTGTGGAGGAGTGCAAATGTGGTATAGCGAACGTGCTGTATTAACGGCACATGTTGCATGTTCATCAGCACAAGTGTGTGTGTGTGTGTGCAATGTATAAGGTCTATTTTCCTTCTTGTATTTGTGTGAGCAGTTTTTTTTCATCGAAAATAATAATATCCTGCACATCTTTTCTTGTAAATTGAGTACTATTTACTAAACAGCATGCAAATGCAGTTTATAGGAGAGTATGTGGGGTTCGTAATATGGGTTTGTGCATGAGCCAGTAAATGAAGTGGCAGCAGGGAGATGAAAGTAGCAGCTATCGGGCTGTGCCAGAGAGGAGGGAGGGGTACTGGGAATGTGTCACTGCTGGCAGGAGAAGCTGGCCGGGGTGATGAGCCCCTGGATTGAAGTGTGAAGCTGGGATTAGGAAAAGGTGACTAGAGTGCTGCAGCAGCTAACTCCATTACACAGAAGGGCCACGGCCACAGGGATTGGCTAGAGAGAATGAGAGAGGAGGAAAGATGGACAGGGAGGAATTATTGACATTACAGTGGTCGATGAATAGGGATCTGTATCAATGCAAAAAGGAGAACATCGTTGGAAAGCTGGCATGGAGGTTGAGGAAAACAGAGGGGGACATTAAGAGTTGCCGTCACAGAAAACGAAGACAGATGATGGGTTGACAAAAAGAAGTGGGCGGAGAGCATTGCGATAAAAAGATGGCGTAGAATGAGAGATAAGAAATGTGGGGACTGTGGCCATCAAAGGGACGGATGGTGATAAGAAGAAGAACAGTGAGGAGCGAGCCAGGATGATAGGCAGCTTGAGAATTAAAAGATTATGCTGAGTAACAAATAACTTCAGTATCTGTGGAATGTAAAGATATAGTGTATACAATGATGGAGAGAGAGAGAGAGAGAGAGAGAGAGAGATAGAGAGTGAGGGAGTGAGAGAGGGAGGGAGGGAGAGAGAGAGAGAGAGAAGGCAAGGTAAAAGAGCAATGAAACAAAAGGAAGAGAACGATGAGGCGAACAGAAAGGTACTCAGGAAATCCAAGGGCTGCTGCATGAGGCCAGTAAGGTTCTGATGGGGGCACACTGTCAGCAAGCAGCCTTATTCTCCTGTCTCCTGTTCAAAGATGCTAGCCCAGGGTTAGCGCTCAGGGCAAAGGTCCCCTCCATCACAATCAGTAGGGAGGCAGCAGACTGAAAGTCATATCTGAATGGAACTGGAATGACAATTAGATCCACCAAGAGTGAATAAGTTTGTTAAATAAATAATTTGCAAGTTTGATTTAGGAGTTTACCCTGCACAGACATGGTCATGTTTTTATATTGTTCCCCCTATATTAGAACACAAAATAGGGACACAAAATAATTGTGCCGTACTTTTAATGAACTTATATTGCCGTTGCAAAATCCGTTCCTACAACTAACCAAAATGAAAAGTTTTTCAAATATAAAGAAAAAAGTTATCATGCCTTCCATTTATTTAGTTAATTAAAGAGCCAGAGCTAAATTGAAGAGAGTTTTCCACGTCTTGAAATGTATTGCTTTGTGCAAAATTATACATTCAATATTTGATTATCTACCGTGGGTACACCCTAATAAGAAATGAGAAGTTAACAACTATAAGCTAAATTGAAATCCTGGAAAGGGTATGTGATAAGCCAATCTAAAGACAGAAATACAGAGACAGAGCTGGTCCTATGGTGCATCTAAAGTCTTTTTAATTAAAATATTTGACATGTATTAACACACATTACACACATGTGTGACATCCATTTCACAATGTCTTGGTAAAGGCTATGTATCAAAATCCCTACTCACCAGAGATGTTATTTTAGGGAGAAAAGTGACCAAACGAGAATGTAACTCTCTCTCTCAAGGACATGAGGAATGTTGTTTGTTGAAGATCCATTGGGAGTAGAGAGTATGGGTACAATGAAATTACTGTAAAGATGGAGAGGACATGGTGCTTTGAAAATAAAAAAGGATATCATATTGCTGTTCAACAAGAACTTGGAGGGATTGAGCTGAGTACCAAGAGCATAATGTGTGGCTAGCATTACTTCACGGCAACTATAATGTTAATCTTCTTCCATTTAAATGTTATGCACTGAAATGTGAAAAATTATGAATGGTTGCCTTTGCAACCAAGAACAATAAATCTGCCCAGTGTATGCTGAAAAGGGCACCAGACTCCCATTAAGTCTACTGGAAATGCCCCTTCTGGTTTGTAATCCAGCAGTGTCGACCTTGGATACCTCCGACCTTCACAACAGAAAGGGAGTGAGCTCTGAGACACACATTAGAAGAAAAGACATGCAAATGAATAGGAGGTTCTCAGAAAGGATACCATCTATTAAAGTGGTTAATCAAAAATGATGGACTTAATTTGGAACTTTGCTGGCTTTCATGCAAGGCTGCCTCAGCCATTGGCACCCAAAATACAGCTTTTCTATTAACAGGATTTGCAGCTCAAGAGTTCCTTCAGGGTTCCATTTGCAGGCAACAGACTAGTAAATATTTAAGATTACGGTGTTTCATAAAAGAAGACAGGCCTATTATATTGACATGTTAAGTCCAGTTGCCTCCCATGTCAGATGTCACTGTATTAAAGCCGGTCAGCTTTAGCCTTTTGGTGGGCCATGCTAATAGAAAATCCATAAAGCACCATCTGGCCCTGGAATGGTCTCTCCCCATCCCTTCAACCCATCAGGATCTCAGGTTACTGTACTGTTGAGGGTATGACGCATCTCAGCCATCACAGCGTCCAGGGACGCTTTAGGTTCTATTTACCGGCAGCCCTGGTCTCTGATGAGATGACCTGGAGTTAGCATCAGAAAAGTGAGGCAGGAAACCGTGTTTGTTGCATCGGCCACCACAGTTCCACATGAAGCATGAAAAAAGGTGTAGTTGTGGGTGAGGCTTGTAAATTCAGTTTGACATGCTGTTTGCAGTATGGTATTATCTGAAACAGATATTCAAAGTAAGTCAAAATCTTTCAATTCCAGGTGGGCTAGCATACAAATGGGATTTGTAGCCTTCAAATTATTTCCTTGCATTTCTTTAATTCCCCTCATGGCGAGCTGTCATGCCCCAACAAATTTATATTGTAGACTGTCTGTTTGTCTTGATGCAATGTCTCCCTATTGCAAGATGGCAATGCAAAAATACAGACAGTATTAATTATATTGCTGTCCTTTGCCTGTTTTTTTTTCTTGTCATAACTGCAAAAGCATCTGGTGCATGTTCACTGTACTGGATCTATTCCATTTTAATGTTGAAGAGATCTCCAATGAAAAGGATATCAAAATGGATATGGGAACAGTGGGAATCTAATTGCACTTTTCGTTATGGCAAAACACCTGTCAAGGGTATCATACTTGAGGGGCAGAAACAGTGGACTTATGTATTCAGATATTGATTTTTGACTATTTTTACAGCCAGTCTTCTCAGTCAGTTAGTCAAGTTAAATCCCATGACATTACATGTGCAGCACTTATTGCTTTTATGTGAGCAGACTTATTTATGTGAATCAATACTGCGCCAGGTTTTTTGCCCAGATGAGCCACCACAAACTCAACTGCAAAGACTGAGATGGATGGATGAATAAAAGGATTTTATGATTTATCAGTGTCACAGCAGCAGGGTGCATTCCTAAGTATTGATTAACCTGTGCTACAGCACAGCCACAGTTATCCTGGTTACGACTCACTCACTCATCCTCCTAAAACACTTGAATTTCATTCCCTTCATTCTTTGAATTCCCTCCTGGGACCCATTCAAATAATGTACAGTAATTACAAACCCACCATATAATGCAGTCTATTGGCTTTTGAAAAAATGATCATGAGTATTGCTCTCTACTAAATAAGACTGGTTCATATTTTTTTCATTCTGCTATTGCCAGTGAGCCAAGACTTGTGAAGGATTTCCTTTCCCTTTTAAATACACATTTTTTTCTTCCATAGCATAACAGGAATAACAGGTACAGTGTGTTAAACTATTTTAAATACTATTCAAGCTAGTTGGAGATTTACATATCAGGAAAGCATTGCTTTATCACGTGATGTATTGTATGAAAATTGGCTCATGGTGACATAATTACTGTGTTATAGCATTGAGTCGAGACGAGAGGTGAGTGCCTCTTGCTTAGGAAATGCCAATGAAATAATTAGTACAGCCACAACAACTTAAGATAGATTTAACAATGTATTGCAATAGTGAACAACTATTCACAGGGAGCAAGTATCTGTAGAATCACCCCATCGGACCCTAAATAGGAGGAGGCTGGGGTGGAGGCGGGCAGCAGCAAGAGCAGCAGCATATTGTGGTGCCGCAGCGAGCAGAATTGTGGTTTGGTGCAGCAGTGAGCGAGCAGTTGTAGGAGCAAGTGTGTTGAGTGACTGTGGTTCATTAGGCCTCTTTGAACTATTGAGCGTGTGCAACTGGTTGATTGATGTGACATAGATAAAAGGCAGTGTCTGAGCATCACCTAATTTATAGAAAGCTAAAAATTTGATTTTGTGTAAATGTACTTTAGCTGCGTGCCTAGATGAGAAGAAATTCTGTCACATTCAGTCTTATTAAGTCTGATCTATTTTGGATGACACCAACAATGCACCAGATGTGATCCCCCAAGAAGAAGATTTTATCCACTTTCATTGATTTATCAGAAAACAACACTCAGTGATATTCACTAAGATTTACTCTTACATTTCTAGAAAATATTATTTTGTATGAGCTTGTCGTTTTTTAGATTTAAAGAGGGTAGTGGTAGGATGTCATAGGTTGATTAATGGAGAGGTAGCAATTGAAAGATACAATGGATATTAATGCTAGTTAGCAAGAGGAAGCAGATGACAAATGACACATTTTATGCCTCGTTACTAAGTTGAATTGCCACTTATGAACAATTTTAGACTAACCTCGGTTCAATTTGCATTGTGAATGAAAATCAGTTTTTAGTTGTTTATTTTTTTCAATGCAGTTATACTACAGCAACTGTTGAGACAAACAGCTCTCTCCGGCAGTGTCAGACCCTATCAAACCTGAGAGACGAAACACAACAAGGTGTTTGATGCTGTCAGAATGAAGCAATAAAGGCAAAAAGGTGTTAGAATCACAAAGCATTTTATAAATTACTTTTAACAAGGTAATTTTGGCCGAGCGAACGTTTATGGGAACTGATCATTAACAGATTTAATCAACTAAATGATCACACTAATTCATTAATGTAAATTCATTTTGTGTTGGTGGAATCCTTTATGATGAGAAGCCTACAATATGTAGCCATGGCTCTTGTTCCATGTTAAACATGTTGTGAAAGTAGATTTAACTGGAATGTAGGTTACTCCAAGTCTGGCTAAACTGCTAAATATAATGTGTTGTGAAATGTCTTAGAAAGACTGTTGAACAGAATGGTATATGATTCAAGGCAGACATTAACAAGCACAACACACTTGAAGTAAAATCCTTAATTTAGGCTGAACATACTTTAATTATTTAGAAGGTTTAATTTGTTTATATTGAAAAGTAATTGAAAAAATCCTCTTATGACTGACCTTCTGGGAAACCTTGACCCGTATAACCATGGCAACATCACACCAATGGTTATTGCTCTGAAGGAGGGCACATGGGGCACCCAGGGTTAAGACTATTAATTATACTCCTATAGATGAACTGGTCAAGAACTTGCCATGACCCTTCCCACAACAATAAACCTGTCATGATACGAACTTGGATATAGCTTTTAATTCTTAAGAGAAATCCACTGCCCAACATTATATACACGAGTCTTTAGCAAAACGTTACAAATTATGCTACAAAGCAGGCAGAATGAGAAAAAGCACAGACAGCTCTAAGCTGTAACCTGTCATCGCTGTACTGACTAGATAGAGGATTACTGCCATCCTAATTCTCATTATCTCCAAACCTTATGGATGCCAAGATTATAATCAGGCCCACCAACTGTTATTAGACAGACCTGTTTACCGTTTGACGGGTTGAAAAATTTTAGGGAAAAACAATAAAAGCTGAAGAACAAAATTGACTAAGTTGTGGTGCGATGTAATTAAAAGTTTTATAAGGAGTTAATAGTGGGTTATGAATTAAATGAGTCCATGAAATTCACCAAGACAAAACTCTACCTCTTTTAATAGAAATAAGTGAATTTTTACAGCATTTGTTCAGCTATGCTGAACTTTCCCACACATTAGTAAAATACAACACAAAAACAGAGTGTCTTAAAGATGCATTGAGGCTTGTATATGGGGCTTTAAAAAAACACACTGATATCTACAGCAATTTTTCATCTATGTGATTGCCAGGGAGGCAGTATAGACAGGGTTAATACCTAAACAAACACAAAACCAAGCAGGCAGCATCTTGTACGGTTGCTTTGCTGGTCTTGGATGCTCGAGTCCTGCAGTCCAATCGTAGAATGTAGAAAAAACAGACAAGAAAACAGTCCTACTCGAACTAGGAGAACAAAATAGAACGTTTATTTTTAGTTGACATCAGTGCTGAGGGTAAAATAAAGGTTAGCCGAGTAACGGGGGTTTTAGTGACCTCTTGGTGGTTATGCCAAAGGCATACAAGAGGCAAAGATGTGGTCAAATGTAAGCTTTTCTAAATCACTGTTGGATCCAAAATGTCTGATGAATGAAATCAGTCACTACTGGGGCTCATTGACTGCTCACAGCGAAGAGGCAAGGATACTATCTTTTTTTATTTTAAATATGGACTGTATTTAAAGCAGCAGACACCGTGCTTGTTACAGTGAGTGTAGAATACTCAAAACCTCCACATACGTACTAGACCCCTCGTTTCCATATATTGTTCATAATTGGATTTGGACCACCTGAGATTTCCACCAAAGTATTGATTGAATAATGAAAATACCCTATATTTAGACAAATATTTGTTGTTAATAGAATTATGTAGTGTATGTAGGTATGAGGTTAAAATGTAATATTTATAATATCCGATTCTGACATGCATGAGTGGTGGGGGCTGATTAAAATGTTTATTTAACTTGAAAGCATGCAGATCTAGCAAAAACTTGTCAAATCATGGGTAGGTTTGATAAAATGCTCGGATGGATTCTTGGAATGGTTTGGTAATGGCAGATAAGTTGTAGAAGTTGGCTTAGATATATTATTTATTTATAGATGTATTATTATACACAACACATTTTCTAAATTAATATGGTCTGATTGAGGGATGAGACATAACTGAGGATAAAAAGTGGACCATTTGTTTTTGTAAGCATTAAATACAGATAATATTGACAGCAATGTCATGGGATTTTAAAAGGACAAAATACTGAGTTGTCCTTGAGTAACCGGATGGGAAAATAGTGGTTTGCTAAATGGCAATTTAGTATTTAATCGAATTTTCGAATACGGGGAACAAAAAAGGGTGAACGTGTTTTTAAAACCGTCCATTACGTACCCTTATATGTTGGGGGGTGACCACTGTTCCTACCCTGTCATGGTCTAGGGATATCAGAGTAAATAAGAAATTAAGTCTATTGTTAAATATAAATGGAGCATGCGGTAAAGTTCAAGCCAATGACAGTTTTTGCACTGGTGACGGGGGGCGTCAGACTACACATGCTTACACTCCCAACAATTACATAGACACACCTGTTCCAAGTTAACTGGGGGGAGGGAGGATATATGTAAAAGACTTGGAGTCTCAGTTAGAAGTCCTGCCTGTCTTGGATGGGATGATGGAAATCACCCCCCCCCCCCCTCCCCACTCGAGTCTGCTAATCTGTTATCTGCTAATGTTCCAAAAGGAGGACTTAAGAGTGGATGCTTCCTGTCATCTGAGTTAAATAAATAAACAGCAGATCCAAACATGCCAAAAGGAATTATACCAGCACAGTGCAGTGCGCAGTGGTTAGCACTGTTGCCTCACAGTAAGAAGGTCCTGGGTTCTATCCCCACCTGCGGGCCTTTCTGTTTGGAGTTGGCATGTTCTCCCCGTGTTAGCATGGGTTTCCCCCAGATGCTCCGGTTTCCTCCCACAGTAGAAAAACATGCAGTTTAATTGGTGACTCTAACTTGTCCATAGGTGTGAATGTGTGTGTGAGAGGTTGTATGTATATGTTATCTGTATATGTTATATGTATGTCCAGGTTGTACCCCGCCTCTCGCCCAAAGTAGACTAGGATCGGCTCCACCCCCCCCCCCCCCCCGTGTCCCTCCATAGGATAAGCGGTTCTGATAATGGATGGAAGGGTGGATGTTTAAGACAGATGTGTTTCTCTGACCCAAACTTGCTTTTGACAAAAGAAAGTACAAATATATCATATTGCATTTCTGTTTATTCCCAAGGA